>QGOI01004575.1:0-25086 GCA_003313885.1 Boletus sp. MG55
GTTGCTGTTAAAAATAGGGAGGCAGTCGAAAACTTGGTGGCTCAAGTGCCAGTAGATGACTGTATAGCCAGTCGACCATTTCCAGTGATGAAAAAAAGGCGAAAAATGCGCTGGGCGTTCGACACCTCCACTCCAGAGTCCAAGGAAGGCAAGTTATGCATCATGGGCATAACGAATGATATGCCGATCTATATCCTGTTGCGCATGATGTTGTGTACCTGGGGGATGAATCTCTTTGCATAGACTCATCAATCCAGAGGATAAACCTCTCTTTGAAACAAGTGCCCGTGACCAAAACTGGGTTGTTGAAATTCAGACCGTGCCTGCCGAGCCTGCGAACTGTGGGGACCACGTTGTGACCAAGTTGCACTTGAAGTTGAGCCACCTCGCCATCATTACACACCTTGTCTGTTTCTGCGTTGGTTGTTGACGGACGACAAAGCAACAATTTCCAGTTGTTTACGCCTCAGTTCTGCTCCTTTCCTGAGCGTAGGCCGGTCGTTCTGACCTGGAGCGCTTATCGAACCCTCTCACCAACGCACCACAGCACGCGTCCTTCTTTTTCTATCACCTTTTCTTTTGATCCCTCCTATTTCATACTACCACTCTATACCCTAGTTTCCAAAAGGTACCCTTCCAGCTTCCAGCAAATCTTTCATTCCGATTCAAACTCTACTTGGCCCTATTATGTCCGCCCCGACGACTTCAACTTCCTCCTCCTTACTGGCTGGCCCCAGCGGCCAAAGTCCGCACCCCCTGCTCGAAAACAACGAGGAGAAGAATAGCGTGGTCATCAAAGTCGGGATGGTTGGGGATTCACAGATAGGCAAGACCAGTCTCATGGTCAAGTATGTGGAGGGCAGTTTCGATGAAGATTATATCCAAACGCTGGGTTGGTATTCCAGTTTACCGAAATCGATCCTTTCTCAACCACCTCTCATTAGGCGTTAATTTCATGGAGAAAACAATAACTGTGCGGCGAACAACAATCACATTCTCCATCTGGGACCTTGGAGGGCAACGAGAGTTCGTGAACATGCTGCCTCTTGTTTGCAATGACGCCGTTGCCATACTCTTCATGTTCGACCTTTCCCGAAAGTCGACGCTGAACTCGGTGAAAGAGTGGTATCGACAAGCAAGGGGATTTAACAAGGTGAGTCAGTGAATATGCTGTCCTCCTGTTTTGGGTTACGCGACGTCGTGCGCGATTGGGATATGGGGACGTGTCAGCAGGGGTGCTGCAGTCATTCTCGATATTATAACGTCCAAACGAGGTCCCGTGCGCATGAAACTTACATTACCCTTTCGCAGACCGCAATTCCATTTTTGATTGGGACGAAATTTGACACGTTTGCAACCTTCCCGCGGGATGAACAGGAGGAGATTACTAAACAGGTCTGTCTCTTGTTGATTCGTTCGGATCTATCCACCGATGAGTTCGCAGGCAAAGCGATTTGCGCGGGCAATGCATGCATCGCTAATCTTCTGTTCAACATCCGCATCGATCAATGTTCAAAAGATCTTCAAGATAGTGCTTGCAAAGGCATTTGACCTGAAATGCGTGATTCCAGAGATCGAAGGTGTTGGAGAACCGGTGCTTATTTATGTGGATGTGTAACATTGTGGATAGAATGTTCGTTTAGACGAAGGGAAGATGGAGGTGTGCTGTCTGAACCAACGATTGGGAAGTTTACCAAGGTGATGTTGTATCGAGCTTAAGAATGCATTTTCGCTGAATACGTGATATCGTGACTTTAGGAAGTAGGTTGAGCGCCACGCAACGTTGGGATTCCTGTGGCATTTCATTATACCACCATCCGGCACACCTCCTGATGCTAAATTCTCGCTGTTTCTTCTCGGCCGTGGACTGTTTAGCTTCTTGATCAAGGGCGTTCAGATCGGGAGTCTCTTCGTCCTGGGTCGCAACCCTCTCTTATTCACCCCTGTTGCTATCTATCTTAACACCTTAGTTTGCAGTATCCGCATTGCTCAATCAGCTCTGTTTTGTTCTGGGTCCTTTTTGTCGCGTTTCCTTGCTTTTGCATCGCCGTCCTCGCTTGTCCCCGCAAACTTGCCGTCTTTCTTCCCGATCAAGCTTTACTACCAATCAAGCAGCATATTCCCAAAACTGACACCCTCCTCTACACTCGTTTGAAGTACCCTTTCTTGGTGGGCGTCTTGTACTTGTTGATATGCTCGATACATTCCCAGCCATGTCTTAATGCTTTCATATGGTAATTCCGTTATTCAAAGCGACGAGATGGATGCAAACCATCGGAGTATCGGGACCCTGAGCTGCGCAGGTACTTGGAGTACAGGAGTTTCGTTCCGAAACGGGGCGTGGCCTTGCCCAGTAAGTCGATCTTGATACCTCGGAAAGTAGCTTCTGCTCTGATCCTGATAACCCGACACCCGGTGCGACTATCTCCGAGCCCTCACTGGGTTTATCTCGTGCCACAACGCCTCGTCATGGCTTATCGGCTGCTGAGTCGCTGATTTCCGCTCTTTGGGGGTGGATTTGTGTGAAAGCAATCCTATCAGAGCACGCTAGACCATCGGAACTGACCTTTTCGAGTGGCAAATGCTAGGATCCGAGGACTATGTTTCCGGTCCGCTTCGGCGATCCTCCTTCCTGCCTCTCATTTACAAAAGGACCGTCTGCGCCTGAGCTCCTGTGAGGTTGCTCAGACTCTCTTTCGCTGTTTGCAATGCTTTCCTCCATCTGGTTCTCGATTCTGTTACTGTTATCTACCCTGGCGTCGTCGTATGCTGCGTCCATACCGACTCCGGTGACTGATTCGTCTAATAGCACGCAACGCCGGGATTCCACTTCATACGTCCAAGCGGCATACTTCACAAACTGGTATCATCTTCCTACGACCTCTGTCAACCCTCTAACCCCGTCCCTCTCATCCGCAGGGGCATATATGCGGCCAACTTTCGTACGTGTCAGGCGGTCGTCGTTGCTGTCGTAGTAGCTTATCTGTCGCAGAGCCGACGGATGTTGACCCAAGCCAGCTGACACACATCCTGTATGCGTTCGCGGATGTGTCGCCTGACACCGGAGAGGTCTTCCTCACGGACAGCTGGGCTGATGAAGAGGTATGGCTGTCACAGCTCATCGTCAGGATGAGACGTCTGACGGTCGCTGAAGAAACACTTCCCCGGTGACTCCTGGAACGACCCAGGAAACAACCTGTATGGCTGTTTGAAACAGGTGATGCTGGCCGTTCTCATAGCCATTGGTCATTGCTGACACGTCGCGTCCAGCTCTACTTGTTGAAGCTATCCCATCGGTATGCTTCTCGCGTTGTCTTTTCGATAGGAACTCACTGTAGACCCAAAAGACACCTGAAAGTTTTATTGTCCGTTGGCGGATGGACGTATTCCCAGGAGGGCGATTTTTCGTTCCTCGTGGATAGCGATCTCCGAGGAAGTTTTGTTGCGAGTGCGGTTCACTTGGTCAAGGATTATGGGTTCGACGGAATGTACGTTTCCTTGCTCCATCGTCCTTTTCAATGCCTAACACGAACCCGTACAGAGACATAGATTTTGAGTATCCAGCAAACGCGGACGAGGGCCAAGGCTTTCTGGATCTCATGAAATCCCTACGGAATGCGTTTGATCAACTTGCGATCGCAAACGGAGATACGACGCCTTATGAACTGACGGTAAGTTCGGACTTTACCTACACGACTCACTTTGGTCACAACGAGATTTCTAGGCGGCAGTGGCAGCGGGATCCCAGAATTATGCATACTATCCAGTACAGCAGTTGGACCAAGTGCTCACCTATTGGAATTTGATGGTACAGCGGATCTCGCTTCCTCTACATCGCTCGGACTCACTTTCGCTGGCAAGGCGTATGACTATGCTGGAGCTTGGCTGACATTCGTATGTGTTTCGTTTCGCGAGAACGCTTCAGTTTCCTGATGTTATCTATTCCAGGCTGACAACCAAGCAAATCTCTACGGCGGCTCGAGGACAGGTGTGAGCACGGATGCTGCTATCGACCACTACATTTCTTCTGGCGCGACCCCTGGCAAAATTGTGATGGGTAAAACTTTTTTCTTCTTCACGAAAGGACTAGCGTATGAATCGAGATCTATAGGAATACCGCTTTATGGGCGTGCCTTTGAAAATACCAACGGGATAGGTCAACCATACAGCGGGGTGAACTAGGGTAAAAATATCCGTCCATTCTAGGTCTACTGATCTCCAATCCAGATTGGGTCCGGGACGTTCCAACCCGGTGTCTACTCTTACAAACACCTCCCTCTACCAGGCGCGCAAGTGTTCGAAGACCTGGTGGATGTCGCGAGTTACTCTTACGACCCGGTCTCAATGGAGCTAGTTTCCTATGACACCCCAGACATCGTGAGCATCAAGGCCGATTATATCATGTCCAACTCGCTCGCAGGATGCATGTTCTGGGAGGTGTGTTGCGTGTAACGGCATGATCATGCTCTCATTGCCAACACACCGCTAGCTTTCGTCCGACAAGACGGGCTCGGACTCGCTCGTTCAGACCGCTGGAGTGACATTTGGTCAGCTGGATCAGACACCGGTGAGTCGAGCAACCGTGTGACGCCACATCCATACCACCACTGCTCACCACTTTTGTTGCAGAACCACATCCAGTAGGTTCGCACGTCAAATGACTCGGTACACAGACTCAACGCGTGCGTGCTCTCCAGCTATCCGAATAGCAAATGGGACAATATCCGGGACAACATGGGCACTGGGTCACCATCCCCACCGAGCCCGACCAGTTCATTTGCGTTCACATTGACATCGCCTACGACGGTGACGAGAACGACATCGACCCTCGCACCCACCTCCACCACGTCCCCGTATTCCTGCATGTGTGAGGACGTATCGCCATGGAACACCACGGTACGCTCTTCGCCGCAACGTGCTGATCCTCGCTCGACCGTCTGACATGCCCATGCTAGGCCATCTATACGGGAGGTGAAGAGGCTGTGTATGGTAAGCACGTTTGCGCCTGCAGCCAAACGGGAAGGCTCACCGTTTTGTTTTCTTCAGACAACCGTCTTTGGACCGCGAAATGGTGGACCGAGAACGACGTCCCTGGGGGTGCAGGTAGGCGCCGACGTATTTTGACGTTCCTCGTGACGTTTGACACGCTCTCTACGATTCGTTAGCAGGCGTATGGGAGGACGAGGGAACGTGCGACTGATCGCGCGTGGACGGTACGGAACATGCTGGCCATTACGTTCAAGTAGACGGGGCTGTCGAGGAGCAAGTGTTTTTTTCTCATCCATGGCATGATCGGATTCGCTGTACTATTGCACGACAGCTATGGTGTAGTACTGGTAGATTGTGGGGCGACGACTTGTCGAACAAGGTCGACCCACAGACGTATCGCAACGACGTTTCAGCGTTATACATGAAGCTTTTCTCCGCTACATCGCAAGCAAATCGTGGCTAATACTCAAAAACTGCAGTGAACATACAAAAAAAGGGCATGTACGGTTGGGAATGGGGAATCGATAAATAAGTCCGTGGTCGACGATGCAGTGAACGGGGAAATACAATGCCTTCGCCTCGAATGCTATTCTAAAAAAAAGCGCGCGCGCTCTGACCGCGTAGATGATACAAGCGTCTCTGACAAAGAGGACCGGAACGACGACCACAAAAGGCTAAACGCCTGTCGAGAAAAATGAATCCACTCATCGTCACAGGACGGATTACGAAAACTATTGTGGGACACATTGACATTCACAAACGAAAAAGAGATGGGGCACAGAAAAAAAAAGGAAGAAAAGGAAAGAAATTTCCATAGAGGAACGTGAATCCATGACAACCACGACCAGCGTGCGTAAGGGACCCATTGCTTGTTGGAGATCACCCCATGACGTGACCATAGTTGACACTCTCACTGAGGTGTTCATTGGCCGGATTGTACGTAAACCCTCTGAATTGGTCTTGGACCGTCTCCGACAAGTGGGAGTCCTCCACCACCGAATCTTGGGCTTCTTCGTTTGTGAAATCGGGATCAAAGTTGGCGACGTCGAGCACCGATTCCTATGACGACCGTGTGAATAAAGAGACGAAAAGGGCCAAAAGCATGCGTCACTGGACTCGCTTACCACGCTTGGTTTGAACGCTGGTTGTATCTTTTTTTGTAGGAGCCTGTGCTTGATGTTTAATCTCGGCCTCGATGAAGACGACCGGTTGATACACTCACAGGTTCCAGTCGATATATTTAGCAAAGAAGGAATGTCTCTTGATCTCCTCTCCGCCATTTGCACCGAGGCGTCGTGTTGGATCGCGTTGGAGAAGCCCAGTCATGACGCTCTTTGCTTCCCCAGATATGTCCGGTGGGAACACGAGTGGGTCCATGAGAATCCGTTGGTACATTGTGTTCACATTTTCGTCATAGAATGGCGGGAGGCCAGTCTTGCAATAGATTGGCACGTGTTAAGGCGTTGCCAACGGAAGAAACCACTCACCATCATCTCATAAAGAAGGACGCCTAGCGTCCACCAATCAACAGTCTTGGTGTAACCTTGGCTCTCCAAGAGTTCCGGCGCGATATACTCTGGAGTCCCACAGAACGCTAGGGACAACATCGGATCAATAACCAACGCCAGAAATCAATCAAGCCGTCCTTACTGTTTGTTTTCTCCGTCTCCGACATGTTCAGTTTACAAAGCCCTATTGTGAATGTGAGATGGCGATGGAGATGAACACAACGAGGACATACCGAAATCACAGAGGGCTATATGACCTGTGTAGTCGAGTAGGATGTTTTCTGGCTTCAAATCGCGATATACGACTTTGAAGCTATGCAAGTGTTCCAGTGCACAAAGCAATTCTGCGGCGTAGAACCGACTACGGTCTTGGTTGAATTTGCCTTCTCGTTGCAGATGATAGAACAACTCTCCGCCGTTAACTAAAGCGCGATCAATACGAATTCCGTGTGCGATCTAGCAAGAACACGCACCAAATGACATTACCAAGTAAAGCTTGTCTGGATTCTGGAAGGAAAACTTGAGAGGTACAATGAATGGGTTGTTCACCAATGCCAAGACTGTTCTCTCGGCCAAGATATGCGTGATCTCTCCAGGTCGCGATGCAATATGGGCCTTTCGTATCGTCTTCAATGCATACACGCGCATGGTGTCCTTCTTTCGTACTTGCATGACCTTGCCAAACGAACCCTTTCCTATCACCTTGAGCAAGTCGAACGCTTCGATGGTGAGTGGCTCGGCTCGCGTGGGCCGGTAATCCACAGTAAGATGGAAAGAGCCGCTACCAGCGGCAGCTGGATACCATTGATCGGATGCATACTGACAAGCAAAGTTAGAGATGAGCGCTACGAGGATGGCAAGGGGCGTACATGACCATCTAGCGCTGGCGTTATCTGTGCTCGTGCCATAAGCAAGTCGTTTCCCATATCTTCCTGGCTGTGCACGACCGCAGCGGTTCGTAGGTAAGCCGAGACGGAGATATTTGACGTCCGTGATACATCGCTGCAAGACCTGTCGTAAGCCCTTGTCCGAGGATCACGAATGGATCGGCGTACAATGCGGCACGATAGTTCCATATTGGGTTTGCGAGATCACCGCCCATGGCGTCCACCAGGATCTGGTTGTTATCAAATTCGAGGACGATGTAAGGAAGCCACCAGTTGCGCTTTCTTTGGAAGCTTTCGCGGTTACTAGCGGGTCGTCTCTGTACCGGGGGAGATGATTCGAGTGCTTTCTGGATCACCTCTGGGACCTGCACGCCAGGCGCAAGAGAGAGGCCGCGGCCTGTCCCGGATGCCATTCCGTCAGCGCACGTCCGAACGGCAGTAAGGAGGAGACGCACCGGAGAAAATGCGAATTGTGAGCATGCCGGAGCGGAGGTGGGCCTGCTGTTCTGCAGTACCGGGCGGTTTGGGAGTGGTTGGCCGAGACGGTATCGGGGTAACGGATCGTGAGGCGACAGCATTATCTTTGATATCCTTGGCCTCTGGTGGGACGGTGGAGACGGGATCGAGGGATCGGAAAAGCATGGGCGTTGGGGTAGGAAGGAAGATCATTAATGGGGTTCACAGTGAGAAAGCGGTGGAGACATACTTTTTGAAGAACCGAGTTTCCAGGACATTTTGGAATGAAAGCGGAAGAATGTTCGAAGGTAGAATGAGGAGGGAGAAGGACGGTGAAAGGAGAGGATTAAGAGGGGGAACAGTTGCAAACGCGAGATAAGATGGCCTGATGTGACAACATGACACCACACCGCACTGCTTCAGCCTTCCATCCCATTGGCTGTACCATCCTGTCCTCTTCCCAGACAATACCCCAAACGCCTCAAAACCTCGTGTTCGCGTTGTTAAAACGACCCTATTCTCCAGAGCAACGCCGCGCGCGTATGAATGAATTCATATGCATCGCCAAACGCACGTCCACTGGCAGTGATTCTTTCTGGGCCAGTTCCTGTTGCCACCGGCCATGCCCCGCACTCTTGACGATCTGATTGGACTCCATTTTGCCACTATCATGCGCTCGCCTTATCTTTAGCTACCGCGCTAAGAACGAGTCCAAGAACCCCCGTTGGATCAGAGATGTGGCAACACCGTGGTGAGTAGAAGAGTACGTAGTTGGGGCGTTTACCTTGGTCATCCTGGCCGTGGGCATGGTGACCCGGCGGGCGGTGTTCCTCCCCGTCTCGCCATGCTGTGTTGGTACCTTCCTCGAACGACCAGCTTCGCTCTGAAATGGGCGCACCACCCCAGAACCAGCTCACTTCGCATCCAAGGGTCATTGGCAAACAGCAAGACGATCATTGGAAGCATCTGCCCCCGCAAGTATGTACAGTCTTGTGCCACTGGCATGTTTCAGTGGCATACGCTCAACCATGCTTCGAATCCATGATTATTCTCGCCGGGTTTTCCCTGGTCGTCTGTCCCCTGAAACTCTCGTGTGAGAGTCACTATCTCGATAAACCCCTGAGGATCTTCAACACGACTTGTTCATCGCAACCAATTGGAAATTTACGAGTCTCGAGTTCCCATTCGTCTCGATATGACCAACTCAAGCCTGTGGGAAGGAGGGAAGACTTTCTTCTACTCGACCATCGTATCTTGGACGACTCTCCAGCAACGTTGATTCAGATATGCCTTTCCGCGAGCGCCTAGCGGTTTGACTGCAGAGCGATCAGTACCATTACGGTCAGTTTGCTAGAACGACCCTATGCAATTCGACACTTGGTTTAGAAGCCGCGCTGAATTATTACTGCATACAGCACAGCAACTGGATGAATGGACAAGGAAGTCACAGAATTTTGGGAGGATATGGTGGATAGTAATAATGGAACTCGACTCGCGCCGACAAGTTCCATCATTCTGGTACCATCGTGTGTGCAATGCGACTCCAAGGTATAAGTCTGACAGAATATGAAGGCGGCGACTCGCCCGTGTCGACAATCTCTCTCTCTCTTGGGAGATCAAGCTTCGCTACCCCCTTTCGTTTGTGGCACAGAACGACCTCAATCCACTAACGTCTCCAGAAATCACCCAACCTATACAATCCTGTGGTTTCTCAAATGTGTGACTCGGCCTCATACTTTCAAGAACGACACGGGTATGCATACACCCAGATATATGGTCCCGATTTCATTGGCATCACCCTAGTTTACACCCCCATTGACCTATCAGGAAGTTCATACATCTTCGAGAAATCAATTCCTACGTTTCTGCGAGAATAAAATTGCAAACCTCACATGTCTGAATCTGATCCTCGCCAAGATCATTCTTTCTCATACCGACCTGCACGAACCACCATGAAGTAAGCCCTCGCGAATCACGATCGATGCACGGACGTACCTCGTTCATATCGATAGCTTCCGAGTTCGCATGGACCGACAATTGCAGGACATGCGATGATTGGGAACCTAGCTGTCTTGATCGTGGATTTGATGCCATGTCGTCCCAGACAATCTCTGTCAGGTTTGGATCTGACTGGCTTCTGAGAACAAGCCGGAAGTTCAAGGATGCTAGCAGACAGTTTGCATAGCTATATGTCTCTTAGCACTGACAACAATGGTCGAAAAGGATGATCACCCACAGTTTTGAAATGGCATAAAACCTGGTCATGTATCATCTACGACACTGTCACTGATAGTACTTTTAGCAACACTTACACGGCGAGATGATAAGAGTATCCCGTATAAGCAAGTCCAAGGATCAACTCCAGCAGTGCAGCTGCAGTCGTCACAAGACCAGTTTCTATGGTCAACCTTGTTAACTTGACCAGAATTGATCTGTTACTGCTGAAGTGGGATTCGGAAGGGCGAAGCTGTGTAACGTGTACATGAGTGATTAATACTTGAACCAGGAACAGAGAGCACAAGCAGACACACCAGTACTACCATGCAAATTGTAATTGCCAAATCACACACAACACTACTCCCGAGCCAAGTCTGCCATCATATTGCTAGGTTATAATTAGCCCAAAATAATAAACTATGTACTCACCAATGAGAAATCACTGATACTGAATAATGATGTTCGATAAGGCCCCTGTGGGAAGATAAAAATGAAGTATGGATCAAGATTTCATTCAAGAGAAATGATCATGCTTTGGGTGAATGTAGATTGCTGATGATGGTATTCATAAAGTAATTTTGACTTACCGGCACAAAATATGCTATGATGCAGGCAAGTTGGAGAAGAGAGACCTAAACAGAGGTTCATTCAGTACCACCAAGAGTCTAGCAAATCACTGGATCGTATTTATTACCAGCATAATTGGAAGTGTGAACAGGTGGGATTTCGAGAGGGATTTTCGAAGGGATGATATTCTCCAGCAATAGAAGCCATGAGTCAGTGTGGTCACTTCTTTGGGTTAGCTGCTAAATGATCTAAGCCAATCTGTTACCCACCAAGTCCAGTGGTGCTTGCTAGACCTAGGAATGACCAACTGACCCCCGGGACCATGGTCGGATTAATAGTACTGAGAAAATTAAAAGTTGATGATTTCCAAAAGGCATAAAATGCGAATACAGTCATTATTGTTTCTAGTAGAAGGACGCCAGTTACTGGGAATATAGTCAGTCACAGCCCCGTGGAGACCACAGACAAAGCATTCACCCAATGCCTTGATGGCCTTTTGATCATCTGTGAATCTGGTGTAATAGATATCTAGAAAGTAATGAGTGGATCATACACCTGGGGACATGTGAAGCCACGCACAAGCCTGGACAACAAGAGCTCCCATAAGCCCGAAGGATAGCGAGTATCCGATGACCTACACATTGTGAGCAGTAAGAACGACGCAAGCTAGAAAATAGGCCATGTACAAAAGGTCCATCCCTATTGTAACAAGCAAAACTTATATTTGCTGTGAATGTTCATAGTTAATTGACTCACAAATCAATGTTGCTGTACGCACTGAACACTATATGCTAAGCAAAATGTGACACCAGAAGCTAAAAGTCGCGCACCTCATGGTCAGTGAGGGGAGGGTATTTTCAGAATACCCAGATTCTTCGTGAGTACAGTTCTCCCCAGATTTAATTTATATATATACGGACTGCCACCTGTTGATGGAAGGCTGTGTTATTGGAGAATCAATAGACTGTTGATCTTTTCGCGGGCCCATCAAGTACTCGAAACTGATCAGTGGCTTCCGGGTACTTCATATCAGATGAAACATTGTCCACGGAACCATCGTAGGCTTCGAATTGGAAGCGGCTCTGTCTAGAACGCCGGGTATTACGTAGAATCAGTCGCTGAAAGGCTCGGCAGATGCATATAGCCTTAACAACGTGCAAAAGGGTTGGCTTGCCTATGGGAATCCATCAAATGGAGCATCGATCTAGTAGAACCCGAAAAATCGACATGCTGTCACACTGTGGCCCCGCACAGCATGTAAATACAACATGCCAATTTTTCGGGCCAAGTAATATTGCCGATTGGCATGACGGTGCCATCTAGGTCGGCAGAAACCTTTGCTTGGTGTTGGTTGTATAGGAGCGACACGACCTTTCAAATTTCAGTACTGAAGTTTTCACATGCACATTGTGCAATGCTGCGTGGGCTATGGTGCTCATTTGTATGTGGTGTACCCGAAGCGCCACACTGCGAGTTAGGGTGTTACAAGTGACCAAGTTCGAGGACAAGAAAGTGTTCAAGTTGTCGAGGTTTTTTTGTTTTTTAGATGAGAGACAGTCACAGAGTTGTTCGACTCCAAGCTTCCGACCCTTTTCAATTCCCCACGAACTCTGCAGTGCGACTGGCATCCCCGTTCCGAATAAGCATGAGATTCCTTTTTTTCACCGGTTCATCGTCCACCTCCACGAAACCATCTACAACGCACCTTCCCTCCCAGCACACGCGCTTACAGTTTAACTGGAATTGCATGCTTCACCGAAAAATTTTACTACGCCGAAACTGAATAGCCCGCTTCAAGTAGAGATAATTGCCCCGCTCGTCAACGACCAGATCCTCCTCGTCCTCTATCACTCGCTCCATTATCGCCACGTCTACTCCCGGTTTCAGCCCAACATTGACGACCTGACGTTCGTAATATAACAGCTGTAGTTGTTCGATTGTCTACTCAGCGCGTGACTCACGCGTTCGAGATTCGGATGGGCCCCACGGTGTCCATGTCCATCTCGCTCCCTGCATATTTGCTATGCGACATCATGAATTTACCTTTCAATTCCAGTCCTTTCCCCCATTCCGATCGCGGCCTGCTAAATAGACGACATCCATGACGAGCTCGCGATGCTGGGATCCGCAAGCGGCGCCCCAGCTTGGAGTAGCTACGCCATCCTCAGCGCCCCCAGCTCCCTCATCCGAAGAGGTATGTTAACGGATGGCTCAAGGCCCGTGCCGAAGGTAAGACGAACGACGAAATCTAGTACGGCCATTCATCGGTCTCCTTCAAGTTCGAAGGATGCGATTGACGAGCGACACAGGAATGACAGGGGCGAGTACAGCACGCGGCACACCGCCGCCATGGCAGTAGCGCTTGCTCGGGTATTTTTCGCCGGTTGGACTCCTCCGTGTCCAGGTCCTTCTTCGTGACTTTACGGTTGCGCTACAAGTTTGGAACAAGTCGGCTTGGAGTTGGGTGTGGGTCAGAGAGCACCTTTCGCGACGCCCACTGCAACTCACGTTGGTACAACATACGGTGTTGGAGTGTGGTATTCGATGCTCAGAAGAACGACGGATGCAGCGCGGATGTTTACACTGGACCTTAATAACCACCCATCCGTGCTACCGCTGACTTTATTTCCAAATAGTTAAGGGAGTGTTACTAGGAGTCGTACTCCATCACCGAAGACCATATCCAGTGTTGATGGAGGCGTAACCTGACCTCTATCACGATCAAAGTATCACCGAGTGCCCCTCCACTTTGAAAGTTCCGGATGAGTTGTTGCTGACTCACTCCAGGTTACTAGGCTACACGCCCTTCTCGAGTGCCACAATGATAAAAAGAAGACGCAAGACAGGAGACTCATCAAAAAGAGGCAGCCACAGCTCTCGGTAATGTTCACCGTCTTGGCAGCTCCTTTCGTAGCTTCGGCACGGAACAACTTCAAGCCACTGACATAAATTCGACCCATATAATTTCACACATTAACGACCTCGTACTTTTTGAGGACAACGTGTGTACGTCAAAATGCATGGATCTTTGATACGAGGGTCCTAGTTTACACTGCTGTTGACGTATCTGGACGTTCATACACCTTTTGAAAATCAGTTTCAGTGTTTATGCTAGGAATGAATTTACGAACCTCACATGTACGAGTTTGATCCTGGATAAAACTTTTTTCTTTTCGTGCCAGCCTACATGAAGCCTCGTCGAGTCAGAAGCCGTGGATCGCGGCGCATGGACGCGCCTCGTTCAGATCGATAGCTTTTTCGACATCTGAGATCACAAGGGCCGGGATTTGCAGGACATGCGATGAATGGGAGCTTAGTTGTCTTGATTGTTCATTTGACGCCAAGTCGTCCCAGACGATGGCCGTCAGGTTTGGATCAGACTGGTTCCTGAGAACCAGCCGAAAATTCAATGATGCTAGTAGACAGTTTGCATAACTGTGCGTCTCTCAGCACTCACGACAAAGCGTCGAAAATTAGTGACCACCTACAGTTTTGATATGGCGTAAAACCTTTATCATGATTTCAACGAGGAGATTGTCAATCACTTTTTGGAAGACTTACACGGCTAGATGGTAGTATTCTCCATAAACAAACCCAAGGATCAACTCCAGGAACGCAGCTACAGTCGTCACCAGACCGGTCTCTATAGTCAATCTCGTTAACTTGACCAGGGTAGACCTGTTGTTTCTGAAATAACACTGGGAAGGACGGAGCTGGGCGGCATGAGCGACGAGACCAGACAAGAGATCACGAGCAGACGCACACATAATATCATACAGATAGTGATTGCCAGATCACATGCAACACTACTTCCAAGCCAAGTCTAATAGGAGATGTTCGGATTCTAGGTGACCCAAAGCAGTAAACCGTGTGCTCACTGCAAGCCATGGGGAGAGCCTGTCTAATAATTGAATGGTTTGAGATGAAATAATGTTTTCGTCTGGTGTTTCCTGTGGAAGAGTCTAGTTAGGTGGGATATTCGGAGTAAGCTTGACTTACAATAACAGTAAAATATGTGACACTGGCAAGTTGAAATAGGGAGACCTAAAACACAGACACTTAGTGTTATTATTTGTTATTCCCAACATTATATTACCATCATAATAGGAAGTGGGATGAGGCAGGATCCTCGAAGGGACGATATTCGCCAACAATAGAAGCCATGAGTCAACATAATCACTTCTCTCAATTAGAAAATGAACTATTTGAGCTAATCTGTCGCTCACCAAGTCCAGTGATGGGTGCTAACACTATGAATGACCATGCATCGGGCCCTGAGACGCGGAGTGGATTAAGAGAATTAGAGTTACTGGAAGTTGATGATGCCCAAAAGGCATAAAATGTGAACGCAGTCGTCAATGTTTCCAGCAGAAAGATGCTGATTACTAAAATGATAAGTCAGTCACGGTTGCAAGCAGCCCGTGAATCGGAACATCACTAATAATCACCTAATGCCTTGATGGCCTTCCGATCCTCTGTGAATCTAGTAAAATAAATATCTGGAAATAATGAGTCGATAATGCATCGTAAACATGATAGTATACACACAAGCCTGGACAGTAAGCGCTCCCATAAGGACGAAGCACAGAGTGTATCCTATAACCTATACATCGTGAGCAGTTAGCAGTAGAACTAACGGAGCGAGAAAATAGGCACGTACAAAGGGTCCATTACTGTTGTAGCAAGCAAAACTTAGATTTGCTAGCAATGATCATGGCTAATTGACTCACAAAGCGCTGCCGCTGAGCGTACTGAACGCTGCGTGTTAGGTAAAAGCTACGCTGGAAGCCAAAAGTCGCGCACCTCATAATCAGTGTCGGGCCGTTACCTGAACGCACCCGACGGGTTGAGATTTTCGGTGAGTTGAGCTCCTCGTAGATTGGTTTTATACTATACAGCCCCGGACTACGTGAAGGCTATGTTATTGGGACATAAATAGACCGTTAGTCTTTTTGTGGACCCCGGGATCGAGTAAGTACGAGTAGCCGTCCGTGGTTGCCAACTCGCGTCACTGGTCTACAAACTCAAGCGGCGTACCCGGGGACGAGGATACAATCGGGGACGTTTATGACACTTGATTGCGGCTTTTTTGCTGCTCGTCTTCCGATCACAGCTCTCGGGATAAATTGGCCTGTGCAGAGTCGTAAAGCAATAACGTTCAAATTGATGCTGTCCAGCCCAGTTGATCTGCTTCTAGTACTAGTAAGCAGTCTTGTAACGTAACACGGCAGGGAGATATTCTCGTTGTTTTGCGAGCTTTGATTAACTGACAGAATATACTGTCCCTTTTTCGTCTAGCCTGATGGCCCGAGGCATCGGCGTCGTCTAATCCGGCCTGGCATGAAACGCATCGCGGACTTCGGTTCGAAACCGGTTCCGCCGAACGTCATGTATGTACTAACTCTTTACACAATGCGAAACCAGTCCGTGACAAGCTCAGTAGAGAGGCTCGGCGGATGAGTCCAAATGGTTGGCTTCATTATCCGGCAATCCGACGTAAGTAGGTTCCACTCATGATGCTGGTTCCACGGATTTAATCTTGCTCTGTACTTGCGATTTTCGCTCACACCCACGTTGTGCAGTTGACGATCAGGTAACTCTGAAGGTTGGAATCACCGCCATCTGATCGGAGCTGTCATGAAAGTATCCTCACTACGTAAGTGATAGCGTCATGGATTACTTACTTGCACTGGCATGGTTTCTGGAATGTCGTGATTATTTCCGCTGTTCGGCACGGTGCGCCGTATTACCATGTAGCTTCTAGTGGGACTTGCACGGATTGGCCAGCACAGTGAGCACATCGCCGCTGCGTGTAGAACGCCAGTAAAACACCTGTACCACGACTGCGTAAGTTCCATCAAGTCCGTAGTTCTTGACCAATTTTCTGTAATCTCGCCCCCAACGTTCTAGCCATCGGCGGGTCGTGGATGGGACGCCTAAGATATTTATCGAATCCACGTAGCAGTTGGGTGGTATGTCTTCTCGGACTTCGCGAGAACGACTCGGACACATAGATGCTGAAGAGCTTCAAGCCACCCCATTGTTTGCTCTTGCGAATGGTGATCAATCGGGACGAGCATAAGCCGGCTCGCTGTGATTGGAAACTGGAAGTGGGTGACGACCTTTCTGCTGAGCTTACCCTAGAGCACGCATCGAGATGCAAAAACCTGCTTGGCTGGTTCAATTGGAATGAGGTGGTGTCCAATCCTGGTAAACGTGAAGCAGGTTGTGGTAGTCACCCTCACCAGGACGTGGCAGCAATTTCCGCACGATGCATCTGTCCTCTCCTGGGAGCTAGCATTGACTGCGTCTACAGATTCAAAGCGTGTCCACCTCGCTCGTGTTGTGAAATGTACGACTTTCCTCGAATGAATCACAGAGAGTGCTTGTGGCTGCGCTAATAGAGACTCGGACAAGATCCTCGGATGTGTCGGAGTGGGTTGGACCGAAGAAGAGGTCAACCTCCGTGTTAAGAAAATGATGAGGGAGGTAGAGATCCTCACATGAGTATCCAAGACTAACGATGAATCCTTGTCGGCGGGTGAGGTGCACAATCTGTTTGATTTACGCATCTTTAGGCAGTGGTGACATTAAGTACCTGCTTCCGTGTGGAGCTAAGGAGACTCGGTTTGTGTACCAGTTGCAAGTCGAAATCTTCGATCTCGTGGTCGAGAGCCTAGGATTGATGTATCTTTCCTGCGGCAGTTTCTGTTTGGAGCTATCAAGTTCAGCTACTAGGGCCTATCAGTTTGGATATTTCTGATTTTTGACAGGCACAGGTTCGACGGGTGTCACGCACTATCCATGGTCTTACTTGCAAACACCTGGATATTAGCGATAGAGTCATTGCGTAGTAAATTGCGTGTCGTGTCTCTTCTGCCAACTCCGACTCGGATCCGCCGCGGCCGAGTCTCTCAAAGGATGCAAAGATCTTACACAGCCACATACTATCGAATGCGTAACAAGTGTTGTTCTCACACTTCATTCGCGCGTTTTGCACCTTCGATCAACATGGACCCATACACTCCCAGAACACGTCCGGCGCGTAAGAACAACCTCACGTTGTCCGCTAAGGAATACACCAAGGTATTCCTTTCGCGTTAGTTGGCTCGCTGGTTATCACCAACACTTGATGGATATAGATCACGGGCACCATCGCGTCCGTTAGGAGGAACAGACGACTGAGCGACGATATTGACGAAGAGATTGGTCGTCCTGCGCACAACTCGCGTGAAAATAAAGGAAGAAGTATGTGTCTCAGTTGCCTTGTTCTTAGATGCCGTTCATTCATGACCAATCGCAGGCAATGAGTCGTCATCATTCATTGCCGAGACTTCGTTTGTCCGTGCACCGTTGAATTCTCGTGTCGGAGCAACAAATTTCACTCCAAAGAGCAAAGGAAAAGAGAGAGAGGATGTCTTGGATCATCTTCCCATCGATATACAAGAGGCTACCATCCTGGAGGACCTATTGTATGTGTTGATGGTGAGTGACGAGTCTCAGCCATGACCTGGTAAGATCGACCCGAACACTACAGGGTATTGAAGGCACGCATGTGGCATATCATCCAGATTATTCGCCAGAGGATGACGATCCTCTGCAAGGAATTCGCTTTGTCGTATCGTCACCACTGGGTGAGTCTATGTGCTTCGCAGCAACGACATTGGGGGAGTCTCCGCATCGTACCAGATGACCAACGTGTTTTCTCCAGATCCGTCCCTTCGGGATATGACTGAACGCGTCCTCCCACTTGGCACTTACTATACGGCTATATCCGCATTTATTGAGAGCCGGAGCCATCTGGACTTTGGTCTCGTTAATCATGCACTCTGTGCCGCTATTCGGGACATGTTGAAGGTTCGTGGTCCAGTCTCTGAAGGAGAAGCATCCTGATGGTTACGTTCCTGTGTAGGAGTACCAGACCCTTCTATCCCAACTGGAACACGCGTTTAATACATCGCCACAGTTCACTCTACAGAAGCTCTGGTTTTATATCCATCCGACAGTTCACACACTTTCCTTAATTTACCAACTGGTCCTTGAGCTAGCTAACACAGACGATGACGAAGGTTCTTCCATTTCTTCATCATCAGCAGATGAAGAGCAAGATGCGCGAGACGAAGCTCTTGGTCTAGGTGGTGCGAAGCTGAAGGCTGTACTTTCTGAGATTACCAAATCCTCAACGAGTGCAGCTGTGCCTGTCAAAGGTGGAGAGGTCCTCACCGTTATCTACGAACGGATGCAAGGCATGTCCGGAGACCCAACAGCATGCAAAGTGTACGGTACACTGTTGAGCGCGGCTGGGATTCCGTATGCAGGAATGCTTCGTGAATGGATAACCACTGGGAGATTGCAAGATCCGTACGAGGAGTTTTGTGTCAAAGAGAGTAAATTTATTAGTAAGGGTATTTTGGAGGTGGATTACACGGACGAGTATTGGGAAAGGCGATACACGGTGAGTCAGTCGGTGTATTCCTTGCTATCCTTCATGCTTACTTACCGTGTACAGTTACGGGACGGTTCGACGTCGTCATCGAAACGGCAGCATGCTGGTGTCCCACCCCCAAGGACCCCGGGTGGCAGGCTGCCAGGTGGTGCCTGTATTCCCCCACCACTCGAGGGATGGAAATACAAGATCCTTCTCGCTGGAAAATACCTAAATGTCATTCGTGAATGCGGTATAGAACTGCAGGCAAGCCAACATCCAGCAAACGAACAACAACTCACTATGGATGACCAAAAGTGAGCTTTCATCCCATATATTTGCCCTCGTAACCGACTATTCCTCAGGCTGTACAAGTTCGTAGAAGACGCCTACAGGCACGCCAACCAAACCCTACTACAGCTTCTGCTACAGGATCAACAACTGATTCCTCGTTTGCGCTCCCTAAAACGATACTTCTTCTTGTCGCAATCCTCTTTCCTTACACATCTACTCGACCTCGCCCACACTGAGCTTAAAAAGCCCGCGAAATCGGCCAGCACCGTAAAATTGCAAAGCTTACTCGATCTTGCGCTCACGGGTGAAGATGCATTGTTCCGGGAGGACGTAAAAGTTAGTATTGCTGGCACGGGGCTGTATGAATGGCTGTTGAAAGTTATCAGTGTGAGCGGAGTCATTGGGGGTGATGACGGGGAAGGTGTGCCCGATGGCGCAGGTCAAGAAGATGCCAAAAAGGACCGGGATAAAGACAAGGACGAGAAAAAACCAATGCTAGGTAAGACGTCCAAGAATGTACGCTACCATTCTTAGCCTTACACGCCTTGCAGCTATTGAAGCGCTTGCACTCGACTATACGGTGAAATTTCCCCTCTCCCTCGTAATCTCGCGCAAGACCATTCTACGTTATCAGCTTATCTTTCGGTTCCTTTTGCACCTCAAAAACGTCGAACAGTCGCTCGCTTCGATGTGGATTGAGCAAAAGACAGACACATGGCGCAAATCCGTTCCCAATCATCCCGAGTTCGAGAAATGGAGACTCCGCGTACTACTGCTTCGCGCGCGAATGCTGGCATTTGTTCAACAGATATTGGCCTTTGTAACCTTTGAGGTCTTGGAACCTAATTGGCGCTCCCTAGAGACGAAACTGACAAAGGTTACGACTGTGGACCAGTTACTGAGGGATCATGTCGATTTTTTGGATACGTGTTTAAAGGAATGTATGCTGACGAGCGCAAAATTACTCAGAGTGGGTGGATGTTTTTTCGAGTGATGTGCCTACTGATAAGATGGGTTATTCAACAGGCATACTCACGCATGATCGTAACATGCTCGACGTTCGCGCTTTATTCATCGTCCTTCACGAAATCAGCTTCACAGGCACTCTCGGCTGCTGAATCCGCTGATGGGGATCAAGCGATGGGCAAGCGTTGGGATTTCCTGAAGAAATTTGAGTCGAACTTCAATCATTGGTGTGTACCTCACGCTCGCGTTGGCGTAATACTCGTCTCAGTTGTCATTATTCAGGTTCAAGGTAAATCTGATGTACCTCCCCGGCGATTGGTGTTTGCTTAACCCGCTATTGCAGTTTCATTTAGATTGTGTACAGTACTATGCCTCGAGCGAGAATGTCTCGCCCCTTCCGCTGGTGGTAAGGTTGAGTAGTATTAAATCTATGTCGTAGCATACACTATGTACCTTATATTGAAGGCAGCAACTTTGCAACAGTTAGTCTAAGTTCTAAGTACGAGTCCTGCGTGTGAATTTTCGGCAACTAGGCTGTCACCAAGTTCGACGCGTAGCTCTAGCAGTCTCAACTACGGTAGGGTCTGCCATGAGGGACAAAAACGTATTCAACATCAAGAGGTGCCTGCCTCGTATGGTACGCCTCGCTCCACCTTACTCTGCGCCTAGAACATCGAATAATTACTGTACCGTTGACAGAGCTGGACACTGGACAATCTTTATAGCGTGTGGGCACGCGCTTTCGTCGCACAAAAGCATGTAGCTTTCAGCAGGACCAACCGGACTCTCTTCCAGCAACGTTGGACGGCGAAGGCCCTCATACGTGCCTACCATGGCGACTTCATCCCCGAGAAAACGTTCAAGCGATGGTATCTCCCTGCTACGCTCCCGGACGTGCGTCCCCGCCTACAAACGAAAAGTAACGCTAGCCTAGCTTTGGACGAGTTCGCTGGCCGGACGGAGCAACTTGAGCGAGCAGAACGCAGGAAAAAGGAGGAAGACGAAAAAGGCCTCGCGCCGGTCGGAAGCTTGATGATGGCCGAAGTCGAGCGACGGATAGACGTATTCATTTTCAGGTGTTGCTTCGCATCCAGCGTGTACGAAGCACGAAGATTAGTGATTCATGGCCATGTCTTGCTCAATGGCAAGAAGGTATTCCGCCAGTCTAAATACCCATACGCCATATTGACCTCTTCCTCCGAGTAGCATTCAGACGCCAACGCCCGCCTAGCTCCAGGTGACATGATTTCGGTGGACCCCGCGGAGATCAGATTCTTACAAGAACCAAAACCGCCCAAGGAGTCGGAAAGCGACGAAAGTGAAGACATCCCTCCTACCGAACCGCACGTAACGCTATCCAAAACATCTGACGGGCTTACACCGTTCCACCTTCCCCCATATGCGTCTCCGTTCATCTTCCTTCCGGCATATGCTGAGGTTTCATTCCAAACATGCTCCGCTGTCTATGTTCGCCATCCCACCGCTCGACCTGGATACAGCGAGATCCCTACGCCGTACGACGCCGATGGTGAGATCGTCCGTCTTGCTTGGGAGTGGTACGCGAAGCGCCGCCCAAGGATCCGGAGCAAGAGTCAGTTACAAAGATTGCCTGAGGGCCGCGATCGTCAGATTGGTGGAGTTTGAAGACTGTCGACCGCCTTTACGCTCATGTTGATATAGTCCAGTAATACGCTAGAACATTTTCAACGTCGCATTTCGGTCTACCGTACCTGCCTTTGTATGCAGTCCGGGCATAACACGCCAGATGGTGGCGTGACCTTGTTCTTTTTACTTTGACACAGTATTCTGAACTCTCATGTTCCTAGATCTGTCCACCTTGCTCCTGTTACAGTGAGTGGTCAGTGTAACAGAAGACCGATCGCCTGGTCTGAATCCATAGATCAGAGCCGAGAAGCATAGGTAATATTTAGTATCCTTGTTAAAGTGTTGAATTGCACATCCAGGACGGCATGGTGAACGTGTGTCCGGGCCCCCAGCGGTCAACGTGAGCCTATCGCCATCACATCACCGATATACCGACAGCGCGACTCGACGTATACACACGCTATTTGTAATACGATCACCTCGCGCGTTCTTAGTGCTCCGAGTCTCGAGTCTCGATAATACTAATCCAAGTCTCAGACTTGTTTCTTTCACATGCACTCGGACCCAAATACACTCTTGGCAATAACAGGTGTGTCACGGTATATGTCGAAAACACTGTAATGCCAACTCCTCCCTAAAGCGACCTACTACTACTACTTATCAGCATTTATCTGAGGCCGAAGAAGATCCGAGTTAGTACAACAGGCTTCTTGCTGCCAAGATAATGTCAATCGATGCTACTCGTGTATGGACCCACCGCAAACAATAATCCCACCCCCTTTGCTGAAGAGAAAGGACCTAAACAAGCTGGTCCGAGTACGAGCAGGTCTCGACTATCGATATCCCCGTCGAACTGAAACGCAGTTAATGTTGGCCAAGAGAGCCCGAGAGATGGGAACATGTAAAGGTCACCGATCACAAAACCGTTCCAATGACCTTTCTAAGGGCAGCGTAGCCAATGTGCGTCACTACAAGCTAGACTTGATGCAGGCGACGGCCATCTATCGAGAGATGACAATATATATTTGTATGTGGTACTTTTGTCTTCGCTCCGGGTTTTTTATGCAGTTCTCCCGAAGCTCGGGCGAGCCATCTGATTCTAACCAATGCAGACGTAGTGCATCTCCTTGAATTTCCAAAGACACTATGACGTTACCGCTTCACGACACCTTCATAGGCCATTCGAGAGCTGTGATTGGAGGACGGTCGGCGAAAAAGGGAATTCATGGACCTTCCAAGTAAGAAATGGGCGCAGTCCACCCCAAAACCTGCTTCCGAAAGCTGATGTGGATTTATTAGCTACCTGAGTTTTGCTCATATAATGCCCCGTGAGGTCAGTGGAAGGATCTCGTCATGTCCTCCTCAACCTCAAATATTCTTCCCGCAGCCCAAGCATCCGATGATGGTGACCAGGTTATCCCGTCCAAGAAGGGCCTCAGATTTTGGCTGATCATCGCCTCGATGTGTACATGCCTGTCTCTCTCCGCTCTCGAGTTATCCTCTGTCTCTACCGCACTTCCTACCATTGCCAATGATCTGAACGCATCTCAATTCGCTTGGATCGGATCCGCTTACGCTCTTGCTTCAACTGCCTTCCTCCCGATGAGCGGTGGCCTGGCTCAGACGTTCGGTCGCCGCCCGGCAACTCTGATAACCATAGGTCTCTTTGCACTCGGTAGTGGTATTTGCGGTGGCGCGAATGGTATGAATATGCTCATTGTGGGCAGGACCATACAAGGTTTGGGTGGAGGAGGCATCCAGTCTCTCACGGCGATCATTCTAGCCGATATCGTTACCCTACAAGAACGTGGTGTCTATGCCGCAATATATGGACTGTGAGACCTGGTCAATCATGGGATCAGAGGAACCCATCATACTCAGACTTTTTACTTAGTACCTGGAGTCTTGCTGCGTCCATCGGTCCTGTAGTCGGCGGTAGCCTTGCAACACAGGGACAATGGCGCTGGCTCTTCTGTGAGTGACGTAGTCTGGTTCAGAATATTGAGATACTCACATGTACAAGATCTCAATCTTCCCATCTCGTTTGTTGCTGGCGTGTCAGTCCTCTTCCTTTTGGACCTACCCAATCCTCCGGGCAGCTACCGAGACAAATTTATGCGAATGGACTGGATGTAGGATCGAATGCGATTGTCACCGCGAGTACAATCCCACTTACTGCTGATTCATGGACAGAGGCAACTTTCTCGTTATCGCAAGTACCATCGCGTATACGATAGGGTTGACGTGGGGAGGTATCACCGCGCCATGGGATTCAGCCACGGTACTCGTGCCGTTGGTCCTCGGCCTCATTGGTCTTGGGGTCTTCATCGCCTACGAGGCCACCCTCGCAACGCATCCACTCGTACGTGCTTCTCTGTGTACCGTGATCCAAATTGCATCTCATGACGCTCGCACAGGTGCCATTCTCTATAATGACGAACTTGACAAGCATCAGTGGGTGAGCGACATCGTCGATAATCGCGCCCTCTTGCGGTCACTCACGTTCCTAAGTTATATACAGACATTCTGCACCATGCTCACAACTTTAGCAATCATCTGTGAGTTTACTCGAAGGAGCTGCTACATCTACCCGGCATAATGACTTTTCAGATTACTTCCCGGTCTACTTTCAGGCTTGCAAGAGTGCATCCCCCGTCACATCTGGCATTTACTCGCTTGCGTTCGCATCGCTTGCGCCTGCAATTATTATCACAGGGGTATCAGTTAAAGCCACTGGTCGATATCGAGTGCAGTCGTGGATAGGTTGGATCCTCACCATCGTCGGTCTCGGTTTGACGAGCACGATCCTCACAACCGACTCTCTCGGAAAATCCCTTGGGTGCTTGGCGTTGCTCGGCTTGGGCATAGGGTACGTCGTGCCCGTCAATTGACTCGGACCCTGATATGACGCCCTAGATTTAACCTGTGGTAGTATACTGAACTCGACGCCCATGTACCCCATTCAAGCACCCCTACCGGTCACGCAGAATGCACCTGCACTTGCTTTCATGTGGTTCCTCCGTTCGTTTGCAGCTGTGAGTATCTCAATTCCTCTCTCATTCATAGTGATGTCCTTAGGTGAGGCGTGGTTTGTTGTAGGTGTGGGGTATCACCATCGGAAGCACCGTCCTTCAAAATGAGCTCGCAAGGAAGCTTCCTGCGTCGTTCATCC
>QGOI01004580.1:0-31786 GCA_003313885.1 Boletus sp. MG55
AATAAATCCGGATGAGGCGCTAGTAGCTGAAGATAAGCTAGGTCAACATGAACGACGCAAAGGGGAAGACGGAGGATGTACCTGAGCACTTAATTACCGTATGCGGCATCTAGAACATGAAAATGCAAATATACCGCGCCATAGTGGACGGCTCAAATTGCAACCTAGAAAAGTCAGTCGATGCAGAGCCACATACCACGCCATATGGTCACGTAGGTGAACGAATCAGAGCAATCGGATGCGTCGTACATGACATATATGTAGTAGGGAAAGGTGGAGGAGCGTTCCGGAGGTACGATACACGAACACGATGGCAATGAGGAGTTGATCGAAGCTGAAGCACAGCCTGACTGATCGGCGTGCAATAATGGCACTGCCATGGGCATCTGGAAAGTCACTATGTACTATCTAGAGAAACACTGTAGCGTGAGACTAGCACCAGCTGGCACGCGCGGGGGGGCAAATCCTCCCACACCCCCACATGTGAAATGCTAATCCTTGTCGATTCACACAAAAACATACACACCTATGTTTGTTAGGTTTTTCTCAAACAACAAGCTGTGAATAACATTTTAAAAAGAGAATTAATTTACCACAGGTTAAACCAATCCTGCAGTAGTCTCCGAAGTAGAGCTGATTACGAGGAAATCGCCGGTCTTCAAGTTGAAGGAGGCCTTTGGTGGTGTGGCCGGCCGCCGCCAGCGCTGCGCCATGGGAATATTATTTTAATGTGCCTGCCAGTGGGACCTTCCACGAAAGTTCCACGCCACCAATTGCACCGCCAATTTTCTTTTCGAAACTTGATGATCGGATCGATCCGCCCTGTTTGTTTACCACAATGTTCCAGCCGCATCTACAACGCTGCTCGGAGATATATGACCCTAACTCAAGGACGCTGTAGGGATTATGCGTGGCATGAAACAATTTACATCACCGGGATTATGCGATGGCACGCAATACCTATTGAGGTTCATTGCAGGATCGAGAAGGTAGCGTTCCTTGTGTTACCATTCGCGACGGTTCAGACCTACGGTTGATGTGATGCCAACTGATCATATGAGCGCTGATATTGCATAGCCCTCTGCATCTTTGTCTTGCGCCTTTCCACGCTTTTTTGTTTGCACAACCCACAATCAGATGGCTGTGCTGGGGGAAGAGGAAAGTGCTCATTGCTGGGTCGTGATTATGATTGGCCACTGCGTAGGGGCTGTATCTGACTTCATGGAGCCGCGGGAATGGGTTGCAATGAATTCCACTCAGCCCAACAAGCGCCAAAGATTTCTCACACCGCTTTCATTTGGCTGCCTGTTGTTATAATCAGACAGGCCACCGTCAAATGCGCACATCGCCCGCCGATCCTGTTTGCCTACCCAGCTGACATGTCCTCCAATTCGAGTTGGGTCCCAAACGAAGACCCTCAGACCCTCCTCGCTGAGAGAGGCTTCCTCCAAGGTGCTGTTATCTGTGCCATCGCCTATGGCATTACCATCCCCCTGTACTTCTTGTCCTTCTATCTACTCATTCGCGATCAAGATCGTATGGAGTCCAACAAACGTTTACCTCTGCTGATCTACATCACTATCTTGTTCCTCCTCGGCACTTTCTTCGTGATCTCAGAGGCAGCATTCACTCAGATGGCGTTCATTGACGATCGTAACTATCCGGGCGGTCCAAGTGCGTTCGAAACCAATGTGTCCGTCCCTATAGACGAGGCGGGGAACGCAGTGTATGTTCTGTCCAACTGGTTTTGCGATGCTCTGGTGGTCAGTGGTCATCGAATGAGACATTCTACTCAACGACTCACCATAAGATTAGGTGTGGCGTTTCAAAGTCATTTATCAGAGTTGCCGAGTCCCAATCTGGATTTTGATGTTCTTCCCTTACCTGATGCTAGCAGGGTCAGTAGGTCAGCACCCTTAGTCCTATCATAAGCTTGTGAGATGACCTAACACGCTACTGCAACGCAGCCATGGGGATATTGTGCCTGATTCAAGATTCGAACTCCAATCCCTTTGTGACGATCAGTCTCAGCTTTACGCTGCCTTATGGCGTTATATCCCTCGCGCTAAACGTCATTCTCACTATTGCCATCGTTCTCCGTTTGATGAGCTTCAGGTATAGCATCGTTTCTGTGATGGGACCAAACCACGGGACACATTACACATCAATCGTTGCGATGATCATCGAATCCGCCGCATTCTTCTCTTCCATAGCTATCGTTTTTCTCGTCCTGTACTGGATCGGAAATCCAGTTTCACAGGTGTTCCTAGAGTCCTTGACCCAATTCCAGGTGAGGCTTGTTCAACAGTGTAGGCTATCCTCCTCTGACCACCGAATACAGACCATCTCCACGCTATTAATCGTCTTCCGTGTCGCCCAGGGCAAGGGATGGACTGAGAAGACCGCTGCACATGTGATGACAGATCGGGGGTCGAAGCATTTAGAGCTAGCCAAGATACAGTTTGCCTCCCCTGGCACTTCGGACATGCTGACAAGTTCTGGGGAGATGGAAAAGAGCAGTGGTGGGGAGTTCCAAAACGGTCCGCATATCTCAAACAACTTTCTTGTGTTGAGGGACGCGGTATAGGATTTGCAGCTGTCTGTATCGTTTGAAACCCACCGCAATTGCAGAGCAGACCACTACTTCAATCGTATTTATCAAGTTACTAATTACAACGGCAACGAATACTCACATTGTATACGATATGATCATCATGCGGTTTCTTTGTGTCGTATTGGCTAGACACGCCATCGTCCATACTAGCAGTAGCTTGTTTGGAGTCTGGGAGCAGCGTAGCGTTCCCTGTACTGGGTAGGTTGGTGTACGAGAGAGGGTAACCTGGGCTGTCGAGCCTGTTCGCTGCGCCTGCCGGCCCCCCTCTTCGAGGATTAGGGCCGTGTACAGTACGTGGATAGACAGGTGAAGGGCCGGGATGGGTGCCGTTCCGAGCCGGCGAAAGCTCTCGTCAGGGGTTTAACCACTACCCCGACCGCCGCGCTTCCAGGGCCCTTTAGGTGGACTACTATCACTCACTTATCAAACAGAGGGAATTAATTGGCACGCGCAGTGACTGCGAGAGTGTGCTGGCAGCGACCCTCCGCGAGAGTGGTCTGCGATGTATGGCTCGGAGAAGGCGGGTGGGGAATCTTATCAGCAGAAGCTAGTATCTATAAATAGGTATGATCCCACGGGCCATCCGAGCTATCAGGACCCTTTCGGGTACCCACCAGCGTTTTGTTCGTTCCCATGCGGTGATCGTGCATGTACAAGCCGGCACGACGCCCTCCCTTGCCACTGTCCACTGTGGATTCGCACGAACATCGATTAAGCCGCTCAATGCAACTGGGTCGAGCATGTCAGGGAGCCTTGTTTGAAAATTGGTGTACTGCTTCTGAATGGCGAACAGAAGGTGAGCATGGTAGCTTAGCAACAATGCGGCGGATACACTATGCTTGCCCCAAGCTTCAATTCCACTCTGTCCTACTTTATTCAATTCTGATAATTCTCGTCCAGCGACGGAACAATGCCGCGGCCGTCATCACCTGGTTTTGCCGAGCAACAGCTCCTTGGAGCCGCTGGTGTCAAGATACACGACTGTGCCAAGTAACGTCCACCGCAACCAAAAACGTCACGTAGGCGATCGAAGCAGTCTACAAATAAAAGACGTCCAGACGAGATACGAAGCTGTCAGAAGTATTGGGCATGCCAGAGCGATGGCGACGGCATCAAACAGGGGGTAATCTGTCGAGGTGGAGGCCTGAGACCGGCAGTACCAGCGCTAAGCATGAACACGAGTAACCCGCGGGTTGCTCTCCAAAATGTGAAGATGAGCACGAGGACACGAAGCACATCGAGCGACGACTCAGAGGAAGACGGAGGGCCAATAGTATCAGAAGACCCTGTAAATGCGACGCACAACGACGGGCGTCATCCAGACGCACACAGAGCCCCCAAACCAGCCCATGGGCACAGAGGAGCAAACAAGCAAGGGGTGGAGAACGGGTCTAGCTGTGGGTCGAGAGGACGTTCAGGGACGTTGCGAAGGTCACGGGGGAAGAGTACGGCGGCGAACCGCGTCTGCTAGGGAAGCCCAGAAAACCTCCTGACATGGTGAATAGTGCGTGCATGCGAGACAGCGACGCATGAATCGAAACGAGCGCCAGAGGTTGAACCAGGCAGTGAGCTCGTCGATGAATAGAGTAAGGGCGTTATATAGGGAAGTGTGGGCGCAATTATCTACGGCAATATCGGCAAAGACGGCAGAGACACGCAGGTTGAGGGGGAGAGTGTGACAACGAGACGAAACTAATCAATCGAGGCGCGAGTGCACACGTACGATCGACGGCGTGAGCTGAAGAAAATGATCAACACACCTTAGCGGTTGACTATGACGCACCTAAATCACCCCACGATCCACCTGTACCACCTGACATAGCCACGGAACGACAGAACGTGCCCCCGAACATCGAGCTCGAGGGGGAGAGGAAAGGATACGAGCTTCGACTTCGTACTTACCGGTGACAAAGCAGCTACATTGGGAGCATCCGGCGGCGAGGAAGACCCTAACAACGGGCTGACGGAACTGTCAAACGCATTAGAACACGAGCCGTTTGGAGAAGAGGAATGAAGACAATCCACCTAGTAGGGCTGGAGACGAGCCAGACGCGCATCTCCAGGGCGACCACTACAATGATTCGGGACACTCTGAAGGCGATTGTAATGAGCGCTTCCAGTCGAGATATGAAGCCAGGAGACGGAGAGGTCGAATGGGACAACGCGAGAGACTCTCGTCAGCGATGATTGGGAGCGCCAGAACGATGGCGACGGCGTCGGAGACGGTGGGAAAGGATATTATACGGACAGCGCAACGAGTAAGTAATGCATGCTGCGACTCGAAACGAGTCGAAACCGTGACGCAACTGCTCGGCTGCAGGGAAAACGAGTCAGGGCGGGAGTAGGAACGCAAGACAGGCGGGCTGGGTTTGTCACGGGTCACAAGGTCGTGACCCGTGTAATACCCGTACGTAGTACTATGATGCACACCATCTTCGGAACTTCTTGTCTGTAACTGCCTGAATGCCTAGAATGCATTGAGTGGCCAAGACTTGTGAGTTAACATAGTAAGCTGTGATATATTGATATTTCAGTAGACATTCCTATGACATTGCCAGCAATATCTCAATGATATCTACACGAGGTGGTTCTGGCTACATCTCACGGAGCATACCCCGCTGACACCTGTTTGCCGAAGTCAGAATGATCTATATTCAAGGTACCTCGAAGATCGTACAAAGATTCCGAAGTGGCCTCGACCATTATCTGTGCCACTAGTATTATATCGCGATATATAAGAGTGCAGGGATCTTCAGGTGGTACACAGAAGTGGTCACTCCGATAAGTTCTGCGCAATGTCGTGGCCAAGAATTAAGTAACCAACATGACTCGGACGTGTACTCGAAATACTCGAGACACTCGAGACACCTGACCAGCTGACACTTTTGCGAACACATGACACAGTCAAGATACGTGTTGCAATCCAGCAATTCCCCGCCGTTACTACGCACTGACTTTTTTATATCTAAGCTACTTAAAAGGTGGGGTTTCGAGTTGTACATATGCTCATTCGCTTTTGTGCCTCCCTCGCGTAACATTGAACTGTCCGATATGTGCTCCACTCTAGTGACATCCGTCGTTGCGCTGGCTGTATTGACTGCAGCAGCGCCGCAGCCTGTGGGGCAGAGGATCGGTGTGACCATCCCTATCACCAAACGCTCTGTGTTGGTGAATGCCGACAAGAGTATTAACATTGAAGCACTCAAGTCTCACATTTCATCGGTCAATGCGTGCGTTGCGTTCTTCCTTCCACTCCCATCAACTCAAACATCCATATGCAGTAAGATCCTTCGTGGCTTCGACAATTTCAAGAAGAATACAGGAACTTCGCACCCTGCTGCTTTGAAAGCAAACCAAAGGCGAGGGACTGGTGCTGATAGCACGACTAACCATGCCACCCAATTGTGGTACGGTTCAATTTCTGTTGGTACTTCTGCCTCTACCTTCACTGGTGAGATTTCCTGCACTGTCAGCGAACGCATGACTGATAACCTCTCCCAGTGGACTTCGATACAGGCTCGAGGTATGTTTCTGTATCTAGTACCAGTGCACCTACTAAACCAGATCTCAGTGATGTCTTCGTACCAGGGCCTAACTGTGGTTCAAGCTGTGCTGGCCACACCGTCTACAATCCCAGCGCTTCCTCTACTTCTCAGGACTTGGGTCAAACTTTCACCCTCACGTATGGAGACGGTTCTACTGTTGCGGGCGAACAGTATTCCGACACGGTTACTGTCGCCGGACTCACGGTATCCTCGGTTTTTGTTCTTGACATTATGGTGTTTGACGGCAGAGCAGGCGGCAGGCCAAACCCTCGGCGTCGCCACACAGTACCCTTCTAGTTTGGAAATAAGTCGATTTCCTCCAGACGGTCTGATGGGAATGGGTTTCCAGTCTATCTCTGGTTACAACGCGCCACCCGTATTTCAAAACCTCGTCTCCCAGGGTCAGACGGATGAACCTGTGTTCTCGTTTAAACTCACAACTTCTGTATCGGAGTTGTATCTTGGTGGTGTGAACCCGGCATTGTACACCGGGGGCTTCAGCTACACCCCCGTTACACAAGAAGTGAGCTGCGAGTTAGGCATATTGCTGGTCACCACTGACATGGTTGTTCAGGGTTACTGGCAAGTCAACATGGATAGCATCGAGGGTAACGGACAGACGATTATGAGCAACATCAATTCCATAATTGACACCGGCACAACCCTCATTATTGGCTCACCTTCAGACGTTGCAAACCTCTACAACATGGTTGGTGGTGCTGATGCGTCGAGCACGGTCGGACAAGGGTTTTACACCTGTATGTACATATACAGTCCCTTCATTTCGGTCACTTCATTATTTCACACTCCGCAGTCCCATGTGGTTCCTTCCCTTCGATCAGCTTCACCTTTGGGGGCAGGTCGTTCCCCATCTCCAAAGACACCCTCAACCTTGGGGAGGTGCCTTCTGATCCCAGTAACTGTGTTAGCGGTATCGTGGGGCTGGCCATCGGTTCTTGTGAGTGTCTCATCCTAAATATTCCAATTCGCATCGCGTGCTTGCGATACTATATGTCGGCATCATGCTCATTGCGCTTTCTTTTTCCACTTTGTCAAAATAGCTTTCTGGATTGTCGGCGATGTGTTCCTTCAAAACGTCTACACGACGTTCGATGTTGGAAATTTGCAGGTCGGATTCGCTCAGCTTGCTTGAGTGATGCTGCAAAGTTCCCTCTCAGGAACGGGATATTCACTTGATCCTGTTCCTAGTTAACTCGAATGTCACATTGTGTTTCTCATATACATAGTGTGGATGAACGACATTGACAAAGAGCTAGTTTCTCCATTGCATATGTTCCGTTTATTCCGTAGCACCGTGCACGGAAGACTGATCGTCTGACGAATATTAATTGCATTGGGAAGTCAGATGGTACGAGGCGGGCGGATGAGACTCTTCGCAAAACCCCCTTCTATCGCAGATGCTAGGCAGCCATGAAAGACGCCGTGAAACGGCTGCGGTTAGAACCGTCCCGCTTGACATGGACAGCGCGCGTCATGCAAGACACGTATCTGCCGATCACTGGCACTATGTTTCCCCGACCCCCCTGGCGCAACATGTCCATATCTCCAAGCCAATCGTTGCGTAACGCCGGGTCGGAGAAAATAGAAGAATGTCTGGGAGAGCTATGAAAGTCAATCGGTCGACTTGTCATCCGGACACAGTATTCATCCGCGGGGATACGGGAATCAAGGGCCGTGAGATCGGGCGGACGAAGTGGGGCGGGCGACTTTGGCCCGAACATGATCGTAATCCAGGAAGTGCCCGCGATTGTCGGCAGGCAGGATAGCGGATTTACTTGCGCACAAATTTGAAACAAGTTCTGTAGAGTCATACCATCAAACTTGATGGCTCCATGTGGTCTGCTCGGGCGAGAGTGAGAGAACAATTACATCCGGGGTTACAGGTCGTCGCCCAGACTGAGGCCTGAATAGCAACCATCGTAGCTACACGCAACGGAAGGGATAAGGGATCGTTGGACAAGCCTTAGACGTACATGGCAGGGTCCCTTGTCATATTTCACATGGCCATTGTGGAGTTGAACTACCTACAGAACTTGAAAGTCGAATGACGGCTGCATAAGTGTGTATTGTACTAATGGATTGGTGAATTCGGAACAAGGGGGCAATCTGTCGAGGTGGAAGCCTGAGACTGTGGCAGCGCTGGCGCTGCCAATTCTACTGATGAGGGGTTTGCCATAGCAGCGGTAAGTACGTTTTCTCGAAGTGCCGACGAGTGTGTTAAACCGTAGCTTGCTTGCTCGTACAGGATATTCGGGGAGGTGGTCCTTGATCATCTTCGTGAGCTCAGCAATTGTACCGTTCATTGGAAGTAAGGGGGCACCGGCGAGAGCGACAAGGTCGTCCCTTCATTTGTACGATGTGAGCAGGCAATCGAAGACACGGTTTTCGATCTCCTACCAATTGACGCGAAATATATGCAGTGCCACCAGTGTCGTCAACCTTCAACAAATTCTTCACTGGCACTGTTTTCTCGAGCTTGATTTTCTCTTTCGCCTCCAACTCTGCATCTTCTGCTTGAAATGCGGCACGTAGCTCCGGGAGTACTATATTACGAGGCTTGCTGTCCTCGACGGCGCGCCATCGCCAGCAACCATGCCCAGCGGTGCACCGGTGATGCGCGATTGTGCTGAATGAACGCGTCGGGTCAGGCAGTCATATTTGTCAATGAAGCTCCGCTTCGGCAGACCCTCGGCGCGAGTGCCACTCCTGAGCGTAACAAAGGTCAGCTGAGAACTACGCAGACATTATTTTTGCTCGTTCAACGTTCAACTTTGACGACGTAGTAGGTATAATCCCTCCACATCGTTTCCGAGTCACAACTGCTTCGCCTGTGATGCTGTGCTTGAATTCCCTGAAATGCACCACGGAGTGAGTGCCAGGTACAAGTCACTCCGCCGAGCCTCTGTGGGTGCATCACGCATGAAAGATGTCAATGGGTTCGACTCTTTCAGACGACTGAATTCACACCGAAGACGCTGCAGCACCTGACATTTGTGTTTTAGGCAATTTGAGCTTCATGGAAGGCATTCGGATGGGGCGAGGTGAACCCACTTGCCACAATGCAGGTAGTCCAACGTTCAATCTTCGACGTCCACATGAACGAAAGGCTTTGCTATCTCTATTCCAAGTTTTGTTATCAATTGCTACATGCCAGCCCAACAGACCCACCCCATGTCAAGAGTGCTGAATTTTTTTCCGCCAGCTTGTTTGACGATTCTACCATTTGGGCCGGTGCGCTCAACATTTCCCTTCATTATCCTTTCTCGGGATGCCTACATTATGACTCTTGTGCTGCGTTACAGGACTATGACGTCCGTTTTTGTGTCGTTAATGGATGACCCTCAGCCAGCTGATAGGCGCAAATGTATGATCCACATGCACGCTTCGCCTTCTGATGTTCTTGCCAGCGAAGTCAGAATATAAAGAGCCCGAGGTTCCTCAGTGAAGCCCTTGTCGCCATCATCGCGCATCTACATTTCTGACTGTTCGACCATGTGGTATTTCTCCCTGCTGCTCTTTCTTGGCACGGTCCTATATACTTCTCAATTTGCCTCTGGTCTCGGCTCGTCATGCATTGCTCCTCTAGATGGCGGGACTGCGGCACCAGAAGATGCATACTGGCTTGAGTCAATCCAGCATCAGGGAACGTCTCCCTTTAATCCAAACCCAAGCTACCAGGTCTTCCGCAATGTCAAAGACTACGGAGCCGAGGGTGATGGCGTCACTGATGACACAGCTGCAATCAAGTGAGCTCATTTTTTATATCCTTGTTTTTGCTCTCATTGAAGTTCGTAGTGCAGCGATGTCGTGTGGGGGTCGCTGCCAGGGAACATGTGGATCATCGACGTATGTGGCTCCTCTGCATGCAGATTCTGTGACTAAGCATGCTCCTTGTAGTATCTCGCCGGCAATCGTGTATTTCCCTCAAGGGTGAGTCAATGCGTTGTGCCATCCTTTTTAGTCATTCTACACATCACTCACCAAACCATTAGCACATATCTTGTTTCGTCGGCTATAGACACCTACTACTATACTCAGATCATTGGAGACGCCAAGAACGCGCCGACTCTTCTAGCAAGCTCTGATTTCGAAGGACTCGCAGTCATTGGTTGGTCATTCTAGACATCATGATCGGCGTAGATCTGACCATTGATTAGACGCCGACCCTTATATTCCTAACGGCTGGGGAGCGCAGTGGTTCATCAATCAAGACAATCTGTATGGATTTTTCCTCAACTTTTGTTTCCTCCTCAGAATGACCTTGTTCTAGCTTCCGCTCTGTCCGAAATTTGATCATTGACTTACGACAGGTCCCGTCTGGGAACACGGCGATTGGTTTGCACTGGCAAGTAGCTCAAGCGACTTCGTTGGTCAACGTTGTGGTTGAGATGCCCACAGCTCCTGGCACGAAACATCAAGGTGAGACATGTGCTACTTCTTGTTAGTACGAAACTGAGGGCCGTGATAGGCATTTTCATGGAGAACGGAAGGTAGGCTTTCACTTTGAGTGTCTTGAGTCAGCGATAATAACCTGTCTCGGTCCCTCCAGTGGTGGTTTCATGGGAGGTGAGTTGAGCATAGTGCTACGTAAACTGGATGCTCACATATCGCCAGACATTGTCTTTAACGGAGGTAACTAACGACCCTAACACAAAGGGATTCGTCAACGAGCTTTCATCCAGGAAACATCGGCATCGAGGTCGGGAACCAACAGTTTACCTTCCGTAACCTAACCGTCAATAATGCAGTTACTGGTAAGCCAACTCTCCATCGAGGTGAGTCGACGCTCACTAGGCATCGTTCAGCCGTATCTGGTATCTGGAACTGGGGTTCGTCAGTATACTACTGCTCAAAGAATACGTTGTCTGACGCTACGCCTCGCGCAGGTTTCACATTCCAAGGAGTCGCGATCAACAATTGCCATGTAGTTTGATTTGGCTCCGGCTCGATGGAACGTGTCCCTAATGAACGCCTACAGGTCGGCTTTGCGTTGAGGATAGGAGGGACTACCGTAGCGAATCAGGTTAATACGCTCTCCAGAGTCGTTAGACTGCCCCTACTCACTAAACATTCTTAGGGTGTCGGCTCCGAAGTTATCGTGGATGCTGTAGTCAGCAATACATCCGTCTTCGTGCAGTCTTCGGTTTCAAGCAATGGCACGTTGCCATACTCTCTAGTACTCAACAATATCCAGTTGACCAACGTTACAACCGCGGTTGGTGTCGCTGGTGGAGCCACCGTCCTTGCAGGTGGCACTACTACAATCGCCTCTTGGGGCCAGGGTAATGTGTACTCCGGAACCGGCGGTCAGAAGAATTGGACGCAGGGTAATATTGTGTTGGCTAGCAAGCCCTCCGGTCTCCTCGACAGTACGGGGAAAATCTTTGGAAAAAGCCACCCGCAATATGCGAGCTACGCCACGAGCCAGATCATCAGTGTCAAAAGTCAAGGCGCAGCGGGTGACGGCCAGACTGATGATACCACAGCCATTCAGAACGTTTTCGACCAGGTACGGATTGTTTTCTTCCGGGAGAACTCGGCGCGTTCTCTCAACCAGGGTGTCGTACAGTACGCCGGTTGCAAGATCATCTTCTTTGACGCAGGTGTATACTATGTCACGGACACGATCACCATTCCTGCAGGAACGCAAATTGTTGGCGAGGCATGGTCCGTCATTTTGGCTGGTGGGAGCAACTTCCAATCGCAGAGCGATCCCCGTCCTGTCATCCAAGCCGGTACCGCTGGCTCCGAAGGTATTATGGAGATCAGCGATTTGCTCATCAGCGCAGCCGGTCCTTGTAAATAATGCTATTGGCTGAGAGCTCTTGGCGTAGCCATGGCTTACCCTCGCATTCTGCAGCTCCCGGGGCGATCATGATTGAATGGAACGTCCACGACCCCGCTGGTCAGCAAGGCGCAGCAGGTCTTTGGGATACTCACGTTCGGTATGTGTTTCCCTTTCAAGTCAAGGAATACCGCTCATTACAACGATCTCCAGGCTAGGAGGAGGTCCGTGTTACATGCCTCCCGCGAACCACGTTGGCTAATGCGGGTCTATATGTAGCTGTGGGGACCAACTTGCAATATGCTCAATGTCCCTCGGGCTCTGTGAATGCGTCCTGCCAGGCCGCATTTTTAGGCATCCACCTCACCCCGCAATCAAACGCATACTTCGAGGTTCGTCGTGCTTGTTCAATCTGGCTAGGCGCGAAAGCATCTTTTAATTATTAATCAGGGAACGTGGGTATGGACTGCAGACCACGACCTAGACGCGTCTGGTCAAATATCGGTCTTTACTGGCCGTGGTATTCTCTCGGAATCTGCGGGGCCCGTCTGGCTCATTGGCACATGTAAGCGCCTGGTGACAATGCTCATCCTACTTGATGCTGATGATCATCTTACTGTAGCTTGTACGTCTCTTATTGTCTCATACCCGTCCATGAATCGAATAAATGATAACCTCTGGAAGCGGAGCATGCGGCGCTCTACCAATACAACTTGGTGAATGCTTCAAACCATTACATTGGTTTTGCTCAAACAGAGACCGTGAGTAACGTCTCACTGTTAGTCTCACTGAGCTCATGCTGTACCCGCCTGCAGCCCTACTACCAACCTGTTCCCGCGGCGCCGGCGCCGCTCAGCATCAACTCTACTTATCATGACCCCACTTTCTCTGACAGCATGGATGCGGCGTGGGCGATGTACATTCAATCCTCATCGAACATCACCATATTTGGTGAGCAGTCCAACTCACCCTGATTTCCGCTGACGTGATTCATACTGCATCAGGAGCCGGCTTTTACAGTTTCTTCCAGGTATGTTGCACTTTCTCGCTTCGCATGGCTTATAATTCGCATCTTCTTTGTATCACAGAACTTTAGCCAAACTTGTCTCACGCCATTGAGCTGTCAACAGCAGATCTTCAACATCGACTCTGCATCGGCCCCGACTGTGACCGTATATGGCCTGTCCACACTTGGTACAACATACCAGCTCAGTGTGGATCAAAACGGCGTGGTCAATTCGAGCAACAACTTGGATGGATTCCAGGAGACACTAACCGCTTGGCATTACTGAACACGTGGAATGCTAACGGTGTTGGGATTGAACGTTGAGCGACGAACTGAGGTCGAGACGGCGCCGTGCGTCTGTTTCCGATTGTATACTCCTGTGTGTGGCATCGGGTCATTTATGTTAGAGTTGATTTGACCTTGGCAAAAAATGTAACTCGTCGCTCCATTAATTCAACATCGATTGACTTGTCAGGTCGATATTTGTAACCATTCTGGACAAGCCCGCAGAGTTGGAAACTCTCCCTTCAGTCTTCTGGGTGGTCGAGCATGTTTCACGTTCGCAATTGCGTTTTCGCATCTGACTTGACCTGCTGACGTTTCCTTGTATCCTCCACTCGAATTCAGAACCCATAGAATGCCCCCATCGTAGCCTGCGTAGCCAATGCGGACCGGGTTCGAGGGCGTTGCTTAAACGGCTTCTGGAGAAATTCAGGAACCATGGGGCGACGCAGGCCATCCGGTACTACTTTCCTTTCGTTATTTGCTGGTGTCGCAAGCAACGCCGAATCTTCGTTCGGAAATTCGATCCACATTCCACGAAACCAAAATGTTGGGATCTGGTTGTAAGAAATGTGACCATGGCTGAGTGAGATTTGATCTGAGACATGACATGCCCAATGCAAATATGAAAAAAAAAACATCAGAAATCATGTTTTCCGTTATGAAGCTTGTTGAAGATCGTGAACGGCCGTACTAAGCCTCGTGCAGGTGGATCGTAGACGGAAGGCCGCTAGATAAGTATCAGGGACGCCTCAATGTGGCGCTAATAACAGCGTCAGCTACTGTACGTAGATCCCAGTAACGGGACGCTGTATCGTCCTTAGGAAGAAGCCTGAGATGATCAAGCAGACGGAATTTATCACTTACCTATTCGAAGAGGCAGGAGAAAAAGGGATGCGGCTAGCGTCGGACGAGGGTCTACACAAAGATAGGGAGGGATCGCTGTCAGAGCTGAGAAAATTCTGGTGTGGTTGAGCTGCCAGTAAAGGTAAACGCAGCGATACAAACAAATGACGCCTTAAGCAAGCACATGGCTTGGGTATTGAAACTTGAACGAGTTTGCGACCGCAAAGCGATGTTTGTGCATGTTAGGATCCAAGGGTGTTGCCAAGCAAGGCCAAACAAACGCTGACTGGAGGTGACTCTGGCTGAGTCGACTATCATTGATTGATATTGAGATCTGTTTATATCACCACTATTTCTCGAGTGACGGCTATGCACGCTTGAGTCACTGAGGTCCAAGGGGACTCTCAAACATCTCAAGCAACCTGTCACTTCTCTGCTTGTCTCCATCGCAAGTCTACACGACACAGATATCATCGCAGCAACAATGGAAACAACCGAAGAATTGCAACAACTCGAAATAACCGCTCTCAAGTCTATTTATGATCAATATTTCATTGAACCCCCTCCCCCCAAGGCGTGGAAGGTGCGTCAATGTCGTGTCTTTGTCGGACAAGTATTGATTGTTCCTAAGGCTGCAGCTAGGCAGCCCGAATTCATTATTAAAGTCGTTCATCCAGATCCATTGCATGCACCCAAGGTTTACTTCCACCTTCATACCAAGTAGTAGTCTCTGTCTTTGCCCATCTCCTAGCATCATTGCTGACCAGGAGGCAGATTCCCGAAAACATATCCCACACTCGCTACTCCCATATTCACGGTCCAGAGACCTATTCGCGGTCTCAGTCATGACGTCGAAGTGGCACTTTCCAAGGTCATCCTTACGGAAGCTCAGAAGTTGCGAGGGTCAGAGATGGTCTTTCAGGTCCGTCGTTCCGCCATGTTCCCGTTTGTTTTGAAGCGAACCCGCGGCATCTATGCTCAGGTCGTCACGACGGCTCAAGAATGGATGGCTGACCGCGTTCAGCCACCAAGCGAAGCATCTGGTTCGCTCGCCACGGAGATGACAAAACGTGCAACTCAAGAGGAGCGTGTAGGTTGATTTTTTATGTTCATTAATTGCAAAGTTTTAACAATGTTGCATTAGGAACGACGAGAACGGGAGGAGGCAGAAGCAGAGCGTCAGTCTGAGCTTGCTGCTCGAGCCGCTGAGCAACTTCAGGAACAACTTCAAGCTGATGCACAAAAGCATCTTATTGCGAAAGAAATTCAATACAAAGCAGCTCGGCGAAGAGCCCAGTCTGATGCCACCGAAGTCCCGTCGGTCGGTGACACATTGACGGAATCCTTCCCCACCGAGGTAGAGTTCAGGGGTACTCGCTTTAGTGCCGTGAAAATGTTCCATCCTCGCAAAGGTTTGTTCAACTTTGTGATCTATATTCGTGTTCAAATAATTTTATAGAGTGTCTGGGTGTGACATACATCGCCGATCCTTTGTGTGATGACGTTCATGCTACGCTTCCCCTGGAAGTCCACACAATTGCGTTCAACTCCGAATACTATGTCACTTTCCAAGGTAACTTTCTCGACCTTTCCCACTGTATCCTTGACCACTATATATGCACCCAGGAAAGAAGAAGCTCGCACAGTTGGAGTCTGAGATCCAACGTCTTATGAACGTGCACCACCCAAACTTGTTGAGCGTTCTAGCTGTCAAACTTTCATTCCCTCACATTGGTCCTCCTCGGTTGACGATCTTATCCGAACAACGACCTGCCCTTACATTGCAAGATGTTTTGGAGGACTGCGACAGCCTTCGAGAAGACAGAGCTTCTGTAAGACGTGCGGCACTTTTGATGCAAATAACAGGCTCACCAACGCTCAACGTAGGAATACCTTGCTCAGATCCTGTCCGCGTTGAACGCTGTACACTCGAGTGATCTCTTCCATCGAGGTCTGTTCGTTGTCCCAGAATCGTCTCATCAACCTGTGACGTGAATCTTCAACAGGCCTTGACAGCACCTGTATCTTCCTTGCAACCCGTGAGAACAAAAGTCATTCCAAGCTTGTCAAGGTAGGGAAAGTGGGTTATCATGCCCGATTGAAAGATCTACACAAGTCGAACCCTTTTTCTTCGGGCTTAGCGCTCATCGACGAGCATTCAATCCCGGACGCTTGGTATGGGTTGGTCAACTGCCTGTCGCGGGTCCATTAATCTTCCCACATTAGGCTATCAAGGGAAGTTCTTGACTCCCCGTTCTCATACACGAGGAGCCGTGATATCCACAGTGTCGGTATAGTATTCCTGCAGATGCTGCATGGGCAAGCCGTGATGTACAAGTTCAGTGGCCCACGTGAAGCCCTTCAAGCCGGTATGTATTTTCTTGTTATATGATCCAGCACAAGGAATAAACCATCTGCAGCATCTATATCACCTAGTCTACAAGTCACTGGGTTGAACATGTTATCTTCCGGCAAAAAGTCCCAAGTCTCCTGCTTGAGCCTTCTTGCAGATCTCGCATCGATGTCTCTTAGCTCTCCGACGCGTACCAATACACCATTGATTCCAATACCGGGACCGGGGACACCGATAGGAAATGGGAATCACCATGGGACATCGCCTGATAAAGACTACTTCCGCGTTCCTCCCAGCACAAAACAAACCAGTAGATGGAAGGAAGATTGGGAAGAACTGGAATTACTGGTACGGAACGGACTTCTTGCGTAGTGGGCGCATGAATGCTAACGATCCGTAGGGGAGAGGTGCGTTCGGGTCAGTTGTGAAAGCACGCAACAGGATTGACTCTCGCATATATGCCGGTTCGTGACAGCATCCCAATGCTACATCCTGTTACATTCTCATCGATGTTTACAGTGAAGAAGATCCGCCTCCGCACTGATCAGAGTGACACTAAGATCTTCCGTGAGGTAAATGCATTAAGCAGGCTTTCTCACCGCTTCATTGTGCGGTATTATACCACATGGGTTGAGACCGCCGAAGTTGTCACCTCTGGCGCATCCTCTGGTTCCGAAACAGCTTCTGACTCGGGCACAGAGGACAATATGACCTCCGTCCCTCACTCTTTTGAACGGCGCGAGAAATCGGACCCATTCAGCATCGATCTAAACGACTTGGACGATTACGGAGGTTCTGGGAGCAGGTCATCATTCCCAAGCATCCACTTTACCAGGACTGATGTAAAAGATGAGAAAGACGAGGATGAGGATGAGGATGAGGATGACAGCGATGATGGGTTCGCGCATCTCTTCATGTCAGAGGACGTGGATGTGAAACCACCACGTGTTCTGCCGAGGACGTTGTACATCCAGATGGTGCGTACCTTCGCTTCTGGATGTTGACTTTCCGAATCATGCCGTATTTGTATCTAGGAGTTCGTAGAACGCCAGACTTTAAGAGAAGTAAGTACAATGCTGCCTTTGTATCATTATGTCGACTGATCCTTTTTCTTTTTAGAGGGTGGCCGAGGGCTTATCAGAAGAGGAGGCCTGGCGTCTATTCAATCAAATCTTGGAGGCGTTGGTGCACATGGGCAGCATGGGAATAGTCGGTTGCTCCGTTCTATGTTTAGTGCTCACTATTGATCCCCCCCACCCACTCAGCTACACAGAGATATCAAACTGACGAATATCTTTATCGGTAGGTTCTTATTTCAATGCTCGAGACCTGTTAGTTGCTCAAACGGTATATAGATGGGAAGGGCGACTGCAAAGGTGATTAGTTGAATGAGTGAATGTATCGGTATTGACACCTGTACCAACTCGCCTTTAAAGTTGGGGACTTTGGTCTAGCTACATCGAGCCTCGCGGCTGTCGATCCTTCGGACTTATCCCCGCAAGTAACGCAGTCGGACGCAGACCTTACTCTAGGCAAGCGCAGCATTGTTGGCGACTACAGTCTTCACGGGCTAACCGCTACCTATCCAGAGGTAGGAACGAAATTGTACATCGCCCCCGAGGTTTTGTCACGGAAGAAGGGGCCCAGGAATCATAACAAGGCCGATATGTATAGTCTGGGGGTGAGTTTCAGTTTTAGCATCGCCGTACTCTTACGAAAGTCCGCCAGATAGTATTCTTTGAGATGAGTTATCCATTCTCTACGGGAGCGGAGCGCATTGCCGTCATCGAGGATCTACGGAAGCCTGAAGTTTATCTTCCTCGTGATTGGGAAGCACATCGCACAAGACAGAAAGAGAGTGGGTGGTGTTTAAAGGCGCAGTAGTATTCATCTCACGTCATTTAGTTATCTCGTGGCTTCTTCGCCATGATCCTGCCAAGCGGCCAAGCGCCCTGGAACTTTCGCAAAGCTCGTTGTTGCCACCTCGAGTAGAAGACGAATATTTCAAGGAAGCTTTGAGAATGATATGTGAGCACTGTTACATACTTGGCATCCATCCTTCCGAATCTCTTTTTTCTCTGCAGCCGCGCCAGATTCGACACACTACCAGACTCTCCTCTCAGTACTCTTTAAACGACCAGCTAGCCAAACTAGCCAAACGAGGAGTCTTCTTTATGATGTCGAAGCTGATATTCCCGAACATGCTAACTTGAATACCATCGTCGAAGACAGACTAACAGATATATTTCGTCTTCACGGAGCCGTCGATATAGAACCGCCCCTGTTGGTCCCTTCAACAAATCCAGAAGAGAACGAACCGCGGGCTACGTTCATCGACGGACACGGCGATGTCGTTTTCCTGCCCAATCAAGCGTTGATACCTTTCGCGAGGCTGGCTGCGAGGAATGGTGCGAAACGGATCAAACGTTTTCATATCATGAACACCTATCGTCCTAGGTAGCTCAATCCCCCATCTCTGAAAAATTTGCTCGTGTTGACTCGTCAACTGCATAGCACCGTTCCCGGACATCCTAAAATGGTGAAAGCAGCCGTTCTGGATATTATCACCCCGGACATGAAAAGCGGCATGATCGCAGCGGGAGCAGAGTTAATACTGCTTCTCAGTGATTGTCTTCGTAGTTTCCCAAACCTTACCCAAACCTATGAAATACACATTTCTCATTCCAGAAGTGAGTGGTCTTTCTGATATCTATTCGTTACTTTAACTTCGTTCCAGTCGTCGAACTAGCCCTCAGCCGAGTCCCAGACGACCTACGACCATCAGTCATGGATATCATGAACCAGTCTAAGTCTTCCTCGTCCCAGAAGCGAGCAGCTTTGTTGAAGAAAGGACTCTTACGGAGCACCGCGGATGAACTGGAGGTCTTCGCAGAAATCGACGAAGACATCGATGGACTGTTGATAAAACTCGAGAAAATATCCCCCCCTTTACTCGTCATCATGCGGCCTGCCGTAGAGGAAATCAAGCAGTGTATTCATTTCGCCACATCCGCGGGCTTCGATGGTCCGATATATCTCCGACCTCTGATGTGGGCCACACACCACGCCCATTTCAATGATGGACTTCGCCTGGAGGTCGTACGGCGTACGAGGCGTCAGGACGTCCTTGCAGCCGCTGGTCGGTCCGTGCTCTGCTCTTTTGATCTACTCGCAGATGATTTACAGACCTCTATAGATACGACAAGTTGATCTCTCAGTACTCCCTTTCGAAAGCGAAGAGTGACCCAGTCTGTGCATTCGCCGTTCAAATAGCCTTCGACAAGATCACCGTTGCTCTCGCGGCATTCCAAAGCACCTCAGTCAAGGCGCTCGTAAAGGAACAGCGATCTTTTGGTTTCTGGAGTCCTCGCAGGTGCGACGTGTATATCATGTCGTATCAGCCTGGGTATCTCCAAGATAGGCTCGAGGTTGCAGCGCTGCTCTGGCAGAACAATATTAGTGCCGACATCATGTACGACGCGACGCTGGCCGAAGCGGAGAACATAAGTCATGTTGAGCTGTGCGCTCGCGAAGGCATTCTGTAAGCTGTCGATCTGCTTGTGATGTGTCGACGACTTAAAGGATCTATTCAGGTTTGCGTTGTACCCGAGGCCACGCACGCTTCGTCGTGAACAAGCAGCGTTCAAGGTCAAGAGTATCCTCAGAGGGACGGAATATGAAAGTGAGAGACATTAGATTTCCGCTCTCGCGCCCGTACTGAGAGACATCTAGTATCTCGCCAGGATCTCGTGGGCTGGTTACATCAGCAGATTGCTGAACAGAAGCGTATCGATTCGTCCACCTCGGGAACGAATGACTATTCCAGCGCCGTTCCATCCAGTTTCAGCGGTAAAGATACGTCGGGCGGCGAGGTTCAACTCTTGCTTCCCGTCGACACGAAGAAGCAACGAAAGCAGGTGAAACAGATCTTGTTCGATAAAGGTACGGACGTGATCTGCACAGGTCGGATATGTTCCTCCTGATGTTCATCCCCGCGACAGCTTACGAGCGCGGCGCACATCTCAAGGCAGCGATCACCGACGGTATGCCGATGCTCGCGATCGATGTGCCCAATGCGGTTTTCGACATCCTGGTCAGAAGCTCGAACTGGATTCACGACGAAGATGTATGGAAGACAATTGTGGCATCCATGCCGGCACTGCAGACGGCGTACGCGTATCAACTGCGCGAAGCGGTAGCCAAGAGGAAGGCCGAAGGACACCCATTCATCATTTTGTATGCTACTCGAGAGGAACGGATCCAGGTGCTCGGTTTATCGCCTGGCTTATCCTAGGATTATTGGTGTATTGCGTTGTATTTCTACCTGGGCCCGTATGGCAGGCCCTTATCGCGACTGGTGATATTACTATCACACATGTGGTGTCCACGATGCATTGTGACGATTATTATACTTTACGGACTGCAGAATCATCTAGGTCGAATGAACACTTTGCTGTGAGATGGGATGTTGGGGAGTCGAATGAAGCCTTGGCAATCCTCGCAACTGGAAGCGGAAAAGCTACGAGTTTCTCCGCGACGCCTGCGCCTCTCAAGCAGATCAAGGCACATGGTACACCGTCGTTATTCGCATTCGGATATGGAGGTTTTGTCACAGACCCTATTGAGTTCTACCTCCCCCTGGGCGCCGGGTCGACACCGGATTCCAATATTCTTGACGACGACGTACCCAATTAGTGAGCTTTCAAGTCCATTGCGTGGGCTAATGCTACACCCTCCAGGGCGCATGGGCCTGCGAGACGTTCGTGTTGACTTATAAGAACTCGTAGGCGCACCGGCAAGGGATGGTGGAGGGTGGAAATGTGTATAGAAGAGTGACACGCTTGGCCGCTCGATTCGATTTGACTATCGTTATTCGCGCGCGAAGGCGAATATGTATATGCTGAGCAATGAGTGATACGCCACAGGAGCGAGTAACCCTGGTTCTACTAATAGCAGGTTTCCGCTCTGCTTTGTTGATGGGAAACATGATTGCGTGATAACTAGAATCCAGTGAAAAAAGAGTATGTAAGCCTATAGCTCGGTGTCACTATGGCCGAGATGTAACACAATCACGGTGGAGGTTTATATACAAATATCGTGAGAAATGGCCCTACCATTGACACCAAAGTACAACAAATAAAGTTGTGTAACACGTGATCAATCAACCATGCTTGATATACTGCAAGTAACCATCATATGCCGCACTTGCATCGCGAAAGAGGGTACCTAGAAGCACTTTTTCAGACTCTGTGAGGCAGTGACGATCGTCTTCGTCCAGTTCGAGGTAGGATGTCGACGTATCGCACACCTGCTGGGCAACCTTCTTCCTCCACTTTTCCCACACGACAGTATCGTTCGGGAGGAAAATACGCAATGTTCTTTCAACAGCAACGGGCCAAGGATTAGACAGTCCATGAAAAACGAGGAGAGCGACAAAGACGGCCATCATTGTCCTGGTCCCGAGCAGGAATTTACACATTCGTGGGTCACCAAGCTTTTGAAAGAGTATGTTGGCTTGTAGTCTCTCCCTTCTGAGCGAGGAGATGTAGAAATTATACATCCAGGACACGCAGAGCGAGATGACGAACATGAGCTGGCCGAAGGGTGTTCCTTGAGGAATGAAGAGTTGGGCCAAGAACTCGAGGATGAGGAAGAGTGAACATATGCTGATGGCGTGCTGTGAGAATCCACCGCTGCCAAGTTCCAATCCGAACTTTCCTTTCGTGATAGTATTGACGGCGTTTTCTGCGCCTTTGACCACCACTACAATATCCTCCCAAATCGCTGGAATAAGTATTCCATCTCCCGCTGGTGATCCCGGAGCAGGCTTCTTGACGGATTTGAGAGTAAGCTTTCCTGAGCCGATGGCAATGCTAGCGAAGCCGCTAGCAAGGATGCTGACTAGGATGACAGAAAAGCTATACCAGTCGTAGACCAAAGCACACATGACACAGGATATGACACTGACGATAATTGGGATGAGGGCTAGGAAGGCATTGATTTTGGATAGGCGCGGGACATTGTGGTCGTAGTCGACGTTGCCCAAATTGATGAGTACGACGGTACTACGCCGGAATCGTTTTCCTTCCTGGAATCTCGGTCTCTCCCACGATCTCCTTGCACCGCTCCATCACCAGATAACCCAAATGACCTGTCTGTATTTCCGTTCCGGACAGAGCAGCGGTGTACCTTGGCCCCACCTCACCATCGAAGGCAAACAGAGTGGCTGGCGATTTGGTTGTGTGAGGGAATATACGTTTCCAGAAATGGGATTGTGCAAGCTGGCCAAAGTATCTTGCGAGTTGAAGACTGCCTGGGGAGTTGTACCATCCAAGCCAGCGTCTGCCCTGGTAAAGTGGAATTAGAGCCATGGTCGAGATGGTTTCTTCACCACCAAAGACACCAGCGACTCCCCATGCGTTGAGGGTGAACTTGACGTCTGCGAGAGGTGAACGGAGTGGGGCCATCGATTGCAAGTGGTGGGTTGCGCCCATCACCCAGCCCCATCTCATCTCGTATGTATGCACGCTCCAAGCACGCTCTTCGGCACCCGGCATGCCATACAGGCAGTGACTCGGAGAACTCAGCCTCGCGTCCGCTCAAGCCCCAACGCAGATATCATTCGAGGGCACGTTTCTAGTGTTTGCCAACGAGAAAAAAAAGGTTAAAAATTCCCAGGACAGTGATATCTGAGATCTGAGGAATGGTCAGCCAATTTTGCGTTCTATAACTTGCCGGCGAAAAGAACTTTGAGTAAGTAACACTCTGATCGTATGGTCTGGGGGCCCGTCATGGTGGTAGCTGTGGAACAGCCCGTGTCCCACTGGAACGACTCGGAAGGTATCCAGACACTTCGAGAAGTCCGCACAGTACAGCCATGAGGCGCACGCTGCAGTCAAGGCAGTGAAAGCATACCTGGGCTTATATCATGTTTTCAAGTATAAAAGAAGGATGGGTGCGTGGATAGGGTTACTGTCTCTGACGAGACCTTCGTCCCTGCAAGCACGGCGATGGGCAACTTTTTCGAAGACCTCGTGCACTCCGTGCTAGAGTCTACGTTGACAGAGGAAGAGCAAACTGCTCTGAAGGTGCGAGCGTGTCGTACCTGTTCTGACTGGCCTGCTCGATTGCATAAATGCAGGCAAAGTTTCACAAATTAAAGCGGGAGGTGATTGACGATGTGCGCCATGTGTTTCCTCACGGACAGATACTGGTGAGCGTGCTATCCTAGCGACATATTTGCGTCCATTGAACAATGATTTGGTCAGCCTGAAAGTAGCGGCAGGGGTATCAGGATCAGGTTACCGCCCGGACCTGCAGAAGAGGGTGCAGGGGATATCGATGAGGCAAGTGCATCATGTTGTTTCATTCGGTGTGGCTCACCTGCCGTATAGGAGCCTGGACTACCTGCATTGCCAGACGTCATGGAGGCTTATGCCACGTACGTCAACAACGAACTACCAACCTACCTTGTACACGTCCCAGAGAAGAGGCTGGTCTCTCGCCAAGAGGTGAAGAAGATGTTCCGCCGCGACATGATGGCGGTCACAGAAGACGACATAGCCAAAGTTGTCCATGAGGCCGCTGGTCGTTCGGTACCTACAAGAGAGGAAGCAGTTAAGGCCCTTGTGAAAGGAAAGCTCAAGTACGCCACGTTCTCCCACCGATGGCTCGAACGAGGCGAACCAACTTTCCGCGATATCTTGATGTCGTTCCGACCTGCGGGATATAGCAAGCTGGTGAATTTCTGCGAAAAAGCTGCAGAATATGGTTGCTGTCTCGCCTGGTCCGATACGTGTTGCATCAACAAAGATAGCAGTACCGAGCTTGAAGAGGCAATCCGTTCCATGTTCAAGTGGTATCGTGACGCTCACGTGTGCATCGCATACTTGGCTGAGGCAACGTCAATCGACGACCTTGGGGAGGACGTCTGGTTCACACGCGGGTGGACCTTGCAGGAGTTGCTGGCTCCTCGGACGATGAAATTCTATGGTAAAGGTTGGGTGCCTCTCACCAACAGCGTCAACGATAAGCAAGACGCTCGAATGCTGGACGCACTATCACGAGCAACGGGCATCCCTCACCACGACCTGCGCTTTTTCCGTCCTGGAACCCGTGACGTTCACGAAAAGATGATGTGGGCATCGAAACGGACAACAACTAGGGTGGAGGACATCGCGTACTGTCTCATCGGAGTCTTTGATATCAGCCTGACAATCGCATACGGGGAGGGGCAACGCGCCTTCTACAGGTTGATGGAGGCAATCATCAACAGATGTGGAGAGTGGGAGATCATGGCATGGGCAGGGCGTTCATCCGCTGACAGTGCCGCCCTCCCGGAGTCACCTCGTTGTTACAGGGCTCTCGGCGAAGCTCGCGCTGCGACGGAAAGCAGCGGATCCAGGGACGACGGACTCACCCCGCGAGCGTGGCGAGGCGACAGGCACTTTATCATGACCAAGCGAGGTTTGCAACTCAAACTGCTCATTGTGGAACTCCCATCGTCTTCTCTGAAGCTATTTGAGGGAGCAGGAGGAAAGCGCATGGAATGCACACGATATGGGAAGTGCACGGTTGGTGTTGTTGACTATTGGTGTTTCGACACCAGGGGACAGGGAGTCTTGACGCCTGGGCAAGACCATTTGTGCCTGCTACTGCGCTCAGACCCTTTTGACCCTTATGCGGAATGGGAGAAAGTGACGACGATGGAACTACTCTTCGTCCGGACGGATATCGAGGTGAAGGAGGATCCGAGCATGTTGTGGTTGTAACGATGGTTCGAGACATACGGGGTAATACTTCTGCTGAATCTCTATCATGATGTCACATAGCGTCGAGCGGGTTCACTGCCTTCGTTAGAATTCTTGAGATACTTGTAGCTGTTCCCTTCATAATCATTTCTCTTTGACTCGTGCTTCTGGGGACAGTGACGAGAGGAGAGAACGGTCGATGATGAGTATGTACGGGTGAGACTATGATACATCGACGACTACGAGTGTGATGGACACGGAAATGGATGCACGTGCGAGGGGGAAAGTGGGCGGCAGCGCGAAGCGCTGACCGGCTCCGGACAGTCCTAGGGCTATGGCGAGCTGCTGACCCTGACAGTAGGAGGAGGAAGGCTGAGGGAGGCTTACCGGATATGTAGGTAGCTAGGATCTGGGCGTGATGGTGAAGGTATACGAGGAAGGCATCGCAGCCCCAGCATCCTTTGACTTTGATGGGGACGATGACAGGATGTGGTCCACAGTGTCATGTCGGGTGGGGTGGCACAGGTGTGATGGAGATCACGATTGCATGTGGTATAGAGAGGGAGAATTGACTGAGGGTGAGCAGACAAAGCTTGGTTTTTACTTTCTCGTCGTCGTACGCTTTGATTTCGAGCCAAGAAGGAGGTGGTTGATGGCAGAGATGTCGTATCCTCTGCCAGCTTTGAGCTCACGGTGCCGATCGAGTCTGACGCACGGGCCTCGGCTCAGACTGTTCTGTCTTCTTCTTCGGAGAGGAGATCGCGCTTGCGTTCGGCTTCTTTGGCGTCTCTGGCTTTGGCCTCCATCTGGGCGTTCCGTGCTGTGACTCGAAGGTCCCTGTTGGCTTGCCATGGGGCAACAGACCTTCTCGATCGCTTGATCATCGTTCTCGTAGTAGCCCATACGGAGGCCCACGCACACCATGTCGAACTCGTCCCCAGCATAGTTGGGATCCAGGGATGTATTCGAGGTTGGGGTCGGCCATGGTAAAACGAGTGGGAGCGAGTGAAACGGATGGGATTACTTTGGAAGATGCTAATGTAGGAACTGATGAGGTAACAAGTGTGGGGGAAGTAGCGAAACGGCGGACAGAGCTCTGCTCTGGATGCTGCAGGCCACTGGCACGAGCGGAGGATGTGGCGCGAAAGAAACTCGGAGAAGATGCGCCACACGCCTCATGCTCGGCCAAAGACTGTCCAGCATTGTATGCAACGCCATCGCCACATCACTATGACCGCCCAATCGTCCCCAATGTCTCCTAATTCATCATGCTGGCCTAGATGGCCTGGTTGCTCGACTCTGTGAGTTCGTTCCATCGATGCGCTCATTTCTATCGCCTTTGGGGCATTCCGTGTTGCTGCCAGTGGGAGTTGCCTCAGGCTGGCACGGCAGGTCACTGTCGTCTCCCAGCTTGCTCGGCTTCAGGTGAGTTCTCCCCTCCAGGCGCTAGCGCTCTCATTCTAACGCGTTCTGTAGTCTCTTCAGCCTATACATAGTGTCCTCATCACTCCCAGGCACTCCTGACGCATCCGCTTTGTCTCCCGGGTCACCTGGTTCGACCTGAGCTCCTCTGGGTAGGTCTGCTCCATCCTTTGGCTCCAAGTGATTACTGACGTGTTTCCATGCATTCCGCAGGTTGTTCAGATGGTTTCTACTATCTTCATCGTGCCCTGACGCCCCTCACATGTCCGTTATGCCACCGGTAAGTCATTCTTTGCAGCTTGCATCACGTCACCTCCGCCCCTCAAGCTTGACGCTTGGGGGTTCGTACTGACATTCTGACGCGTTCTGCAGGTATTCGGTATGTTTCTGGCGTCCTCATTGCTGCTATCTGGCCCCAACGCGTCTGTCTGTTCTCTGGTATGTCTGACGGCGACGCTCGTATGACCTATCCACTCTCCCCCGAGCTCGACTTTCGAGGATTCGCTCCGTTGTGTTGTGGGCTTGTCAGACAGTATGGCATCTTCTTCGACTCGGGACATTGATTGTATGTGCGTGCTCGCACACTGTCTCAGCACGGCGCATCTCTGCGCGCTCCTCCGACTTTGCGGTCAATCCCTGCTTCGTGCCTCTATGTACGACCCCTTCGTTCTGCCCGACGATGACCTCGCCGCCTGGCTCGACCTGTATGGCGCCCATATCGATGTGCTGCTCGTTGTCTGCTACATCTGGTGGCTTGGGTGGCCCCCCATGTCGACGCAACTCGTCACCCTGTTCGCCCGTGCCCTCTACATGCTGTCGCGACCCTCTCGATACTCCCTTGATACTCAACTCAATGCTCTCTTCGACCCTCACCTGGCCCATTCATTCTCCCAAGCCCACTGGCTTGTCAGGCCTGGGCTCTGTGGGCGCGTCTGTACGATGCCCATTGTCGCATGTCACATAACCATGTCGTAGGAGAGGCGCTATCAATGAACGACGATATTGTGAGTGAACACACGTGACGAGCACGAGCGACGTCTCACGAGACTCGGTGGCACGGCTCCCCAGTCGGGATTGCCTTATCGGGCTTCATCGGAATTTCAACATTTTACTGATACGCCCAGTCCAAGATGAGTCCGCGACGTCTGTGCACTAGTACTACTGGCAGTACTAGTACATGTACGTCGTAGCCCTTCACCAACGCGGAATTTTCGCGTTTAGGCACGTACCCACACTGACCTAGCTGGTAAGGCAACGTGCAGGTGCCAGTTCAGTGGGCAAGCCTGTGAAACACAGCCCCGAGCGTGCTGTCAAAGGCGAGTCACCGCATCGATATGCGATTGAACCTAAAAAAGAGTACTTGCCTCCGGAATTACTTCAAGGTGACAGTTAAGTTCGAATCCAATCAACTCCACCCATCATCATTCGGATGATCAGGTCCAGGGTTCCCTTCAAGTGGACACTGGGTTCCCCTGAGGTCGGCCGTATTACGCCGCCGGGTGCACGGGGCGTATGTGAAAGAATGGAAGACGCGTACCACAGCCCATCATATGTAATTGCCAGTGAATATACAGTGGGTGCTAGATTGGGGTTAGTATCTCAGGTTGCCCCGTACTGGAACGAGGGTTCGAATACCCACATTTCGAGAAGTCCGCACATTTGGCACAGCACAGGCAGTACTGGAGTAAAGGCAGTGAAAGCATACCTAGGCTCATATCACGTTTTCAAGTATATGTAAAAGGGGGATGGGTGTGTGGACAGGGTTACTATCTCTGACGGGACCTTCGTCCCTGCAAGCACGGTGATGGGCAACTTTTTTGAAAACCTCGTTCACTCCGTGCTAGAGTCTACATTGACAGAGCAAGAGCAAACTGCTCTGAAGGTACGAGCATGTCGTGCCTACTCTGACTGGCCCGCTCAATTGCATAAATGCAGGCAAAGTTTCACAAACTAACGCGGGAGGTGATTAACGATGTCCGCCATGTGTTTCCTCACGGGGAGATACTGGTGAGCGTACTATCCTAAGCGATAGATTTGCATCCGTTGAACAATGGTTTGGTTAGCCTGAAAGCAGCAGTAGAGGTATCAGGATCATGATACCGCCCGGACCTGCGGGAGAGGGTGTAGGGGATAATGTTGACACAAACGTTTTGGATAACTTCGTTCACTCCGTGCTAGAGTCTACATTGACAGAGGAAGAGCAAACTGCTCTGAAGGTGCGGGTATGTCGTGGCTGTTCTGACTGGCCTGCTCAATTGCATAAACGCAGGCAAAGTTTCACAGACTAAAGCGGGAGGTGATTGACGATGTCCTCCGTGTGTTTCCTCACGGAGAGATACTGGTGAGCGCACTATCCTAACGATATATTTGCATCCGTCGAACAATAATTTGGTCAGCCTGAAAGTAGCGGCAGGGGTATCAGGATCATGTTACCACCCGGACCTGCGGAAGAGGGTGCAGGGGATACCGATGAGGCAAGTGCACCATGTTGGTTTCATTCGGTGTAGTTTACCTGCCGTATAGGAGCCTGGACTACCTGGACTGCCAGACGTCATGGAGGCTTACGCCACGTACGTCAACAACGAACTACCTACCTACCTTGTACACGTCCCACAGAAGAGGCTGGTCTCTCGCCAAGAGGTGAAGAAGATGTTCCGCCGCGACATGATGGCGGTCACAGAAGACGACATAGCCAAGGTTGTCCATGAGGCCGCTGGTCGTTCAGTACCTACAAGAGAGGAAGCAGTTAAGGCCCTTGTGAAAGGAAAGCTCAAGTACGCCACGTTCTCCCACCGATGGCTCGAACGAGGCGAACCAACTTTCCGCGATATCTTGATGTCGTTCCGACCTGCGGGATATAGCAAGCTGGTGAATTTCTGCGAAAAAGCTGCGGAATATGGTTGCTGTCTCGCTTGGTCGGATACGTGTTGCATCAACAAAGATAGCAGCACCGAACTTGAAGAGGCAATCCGTTCCATGTTCAAGTGGTATCGTGACGCCCACGTGTGCATCGCGTACTTGGCTGAGGCAACGTCAATTGACGACCTTGGGGAGGACGTCTGGTTCACACGCGGGTGGACCTTGCAGGAGTTGCTGGCTCCTCGGACGATGAAGTTCTATGGTAAAGGTTGGGTACCTCTCACCAACAGCGTCAACGATAAGCAAGACGCCCCGATGCTGGACGCACTATCGCGAGCAACGGGCATCTCTCACCACGACCTGCACTTTTTCCGTCCTGGAACTCGCGACGTTCACGAAAAGATGATGTGGGCGTCGAAACGGACAACAACTCGGGTGGAGGACATCGCGTACTGTCTCATCGGAATCTTTGATATCAGCCTGTCGATCGCATACGGGGAGGGGCAACGCGCCTTCTACAGGTTGATGGAGGCAATCATCAACAGATGTGGAGAGTGGGAGATCATGGCATGGGCAGGACGTTCATCCGCTGACAGTGCTGCCCTCCCGGAGTCACCTCGTTGTTACAGGATGCTCGGCGAAGCTCGCACTGCGACAGAAAGCAGCGTATCTAGGGACAGCGGACTCACCCAGCGAGCATGGCGAGGCGACAGGCACTTTATCATGACCAAGCGAGGTTTGCAACTCAAACTGCTCATTGTGGAACTCCCATCGTCTTCTCTGCAGCTATTCGAGGGAGCAGGAGGAAAGCGCGTGGAATGCACACGATACGGGAAGTGTACGGTTGGTGTTGTTGACTATTTGTGTTTCGACACCAGGGGGCAGGGAGTCTTGACGCCTGGGCAAGACCATCTGTGCCTGCTGCTGCGCTCAGACCCTTTTGACCCTTATGCGGAATGGGAGAAAGTGACGACGACAGAACTACTCTTTGTCCGGACGGATATCGAGGTGAAGAAGGATCCGAGCATGCTGTGGTTGTAATGATGGTTCGAAACATACGGGGTAATGCTTCTGCTGAATCTCTCATGATGTCCCGTATAGCAAGCGGGTTCACTGCCTTCGTTAGAATTCTTGAAATACTTGTGGCTGTTCTCTTCATAATCATTTCCTTCTCGGGCTCAATGACAATAGAGGCCGGGACTACCTGCGGAAAGCGTGCGCGAATAAGAACGAACGTCGTCGAGATCTTGGAGTTGGCTGTGCACTCGCTTGTTCATCCGATTCCACAGGATCAAATCCACGTGCGCAGAAAGGAAAGGTGATCTGTGCGCGTTGCAAGATCATATTCCCATTCCTGCGGTATGACAGAAAGCCCCAGGGAATTGCGTCAAGATCAGCCTCAGGACATATCATCCGATGGACTAGGTTGGCGGGTCATAATCAAATAATAACTCGAATCACTCAGCTGTAACTTTCACCACATACTTCGGACATCAAGCTTCCAGAACAACACGCGACGCCCAGGCCCTTGGCAAAGGCATGAGGTTGATCTTCTGAATCAGTGCACTGGTCACATGTATGCTGTGGTCTATTTATTGCCGCTGGTTTGTAAGGAGGGGGCAATCGGCTTGGAGAAGAAAGCAGAAATTCTGCACATTTCAGTTAGCATTTACATTTAATTATGAGTTCTGAGAGTAGAATAACTGGTTTTCAAGCCTTGTCGTAGTGGCCAGTCCGGTTCGTCAGTCCAACGAGTTCTCCAACTGAAGTGATGGACGCTGTGCACATCCTCGACTTGCAGGACGGATGGGGCTGAAAAGCAAACGAAGGGACTCATGGGTTGAACGAAACGAAGCTTTCAAAAAGTTGCGTTGCTGTTACGTTTTTTGTCGCCTCGTTTATACAGTCTGCTGGTACGTAATCAGCACCACAACTGTTCCACCGTGACAGCTACCATCATGACTCCAGACCATTCGGCCACTGGCAGAGTGCTACCCACTCAGAGTTCATTTTCGCCGGCAAGTCATGGAGCGCAAAATTGGCTGACCAGTCCTCAGATATCACTGTCCTGGGAATTCACTTTTTTTTCTCATTGGCAAACCCTGAAAACGTGCCCTCGAATGATGTCTGCGCTGGCTTGAGCGGGCGTGAGGTTGAGTTCTCACCGCCTGTATGGTATGCCGGGTGCCGACGAGCGTGCTTGGAGCGTGCAGCATGTTCTGCCACAGTTTCAATACATATGGGATGGGGGATGGGTGATGGGCGCAACCCACCACTTGCAATTGATGGCCCCACTCCGTTCA
>QGOI01004582.1:0-25361 GCA_003313885.1 Boletus sp. MG55
GTTGGTACCTTGAAGTTGTTAGCCGGTAAAGGTCCCGAGTGGTAACAAGCGGCACAACACTCGCAACCATTGCAAACGACTGGGAGAGAACACGCAGTGACAGTGCACGGGATAGCAGATAGTAGTAAACATCGCCAAGAAAGAAGATCCATTAAGCTACTACCAAGTGCGAAAACGTCCGTATAAGCCCAAAATTTAGTTTACAAGTGCATCCACTGGCAGGCTAGCTACTAGCACGACGGGAACATTGCCTCGCAATAGTTCCGAATCGGTGGATTCAAAAGTTGCTACAAACCAGTTTTAAGAGCTCAGACTGTCGGCTACCAATAAGCGTCGTTTGTGACCCTAAATTTCCTTTTTCGCTGACCTGTCCTCCAATCAGGCCTCTCGAATGGCCTACGAAAGTGCCGTCAAGCGTAACGTTATACACTGTCCTCCTGATGCCGGCTCGTGGTGTGAACGTGCAAGGACGGAGAAAGAAAAGGATATCATGATTTAAAACAATCGCTGGTCGCTCTGGGCCAGGTCGACATCGTCAGAGGCACGAACCACAGGATGAATCGCAAGAAAATAAAATAAAAAACTCACTCACGACGAGGCTCACAACTCGTGCATGACCCGGTCCGTAAACCACGTTACGTACGCAGCCTTGGGCAGGACGACGGGCACTTTGACCTGCCCTAGGTTATTGCAGCCCTCGTCAAGTTTCAGTTGCCGAAAGTCGCTAAACGTCCCAGATTGGACGAGCCGGATGGTCGGTTTGCCAAACAGCCCGCGCGCAAGGGCCCAGGCAATCCTTGCGTTGGATCGTAACAATGTGCCAAGCACATGATCCGGCGCGCCGAGGGCGAGGTCGGAGACTGGAGCGTAATACGTGTTCCGTGAGCGAGACGTACAGGACGAATACTTGGCAAGGGATACCTTGGTCACTGGCGGGCTCGACAAAGAACCCAATCGTGGCAGGGACACCTCGGTCGTCGATTGTCGCAGTCCAATCGACGACATTTGGGAGCATGTTCTGAGGCACGGACGACATGGCATCCCTCAGTTCTTTTTCAGTGACCATGAAATTTGGGAATCGTATGATCACGCTGTCGACGGACCGGTCAGCAAACGCATGATGGGTGTGTGGGAACACTTACCTGCGGCGCTCGACGAATTGGATAACGGGAACACCATCTGTTGGGTCAAACCCAGCGATCTCGACTACGTCGCCAAGACGATACCGCCATAGTCCTTTTTGGTTCGTCAACACGACTTCGTATCGTCTCCCCACCTTAACTTCCCACTGCGATGCTAGTCAGTGACCAGCCGCTCTCACGAGAAGTTCTACCCACGAGTTGTGTGAGAGCACTGATCGAGTCGTCACTCTTGTTGATATCCAAAAACTCGATGACATTTGTGCTAGTTAGCTTGAACCGGTTCAACTCGAGTGGGTTGTAAGGCGACCCGATCACTCCGGCCTCCGCAGATCCATAGACACCAGCGCATATACTCGTGTTGGGACCAAGATACGATTGAACCTACACAGGAACAGTGAGGGGAGGTAGGCAAGATACCTGGATGGTAAACGCACCAATGGGACAGATGATGCGAATGAACCACTAGCGATGCCTGTGACCGAACGTAAGTTCGGCCAAACATGACTGCACCAACCTGGACGAGAAGATGGACGACCGAGATTGCGCAGCTCTGCTGCACGCTCGGGGTCTGGCAAAAGGTTCAGCTAGTAAGAATTCAGACTCTAATATGCATTTCGATAACTTGAACAGACCTCCAAGTAATGCCGAACGTCTTCTATCCCATCCAGGTCCGGAATAATGCCATTTGCTATACAGTCCACCACCAGATCGAACTCCGCATCGAGGTGGCGCATCATGTCCACAAATGTACTGATGAACAGCATAGACATGGTCTCTATGGACCTGCTACCAACTGCAAACAGCGCATGTATAAGAAGGAAAGACCGCCATATCTTGATAAACCCAGCGGCATACGGTGCAGTGTGGTCGAGTACTGGGAAGGTGACAAGTCAGCATAGCATGGAGGTTGAGTAATTTGCGTCATACTGAATGTTCCCATCCTTTCTCTGTCTTTCTCAGGATCTAGGTTCAAGGCCATCCTCGGACCCACGGCTGACCCTAAGGTTGGATAGATTGTCGCGACGCGACAATTGTCTTCACCCTTGACATCCATTCGATCACACCAGAGACACCGTATGTACGCTGTGGTACGTCGTCGGAGAGGATCAAAGATCGGCGCAGACCCAGCATCCGAGGATCTAATTTTTGACAAGCAATTGTAAATGGGGATATGTTTCAGAAGACCACCAGACGTCGAGCTGGACCCAACAAGAAAATCGGGTAGTCCGGGGGCAAGTAAGTTGACTATAGCACTTGCTTTACATGGTTTGTCGAAAAACCTTGCAATGAATGGTGCGTATGCGTCATAGGTTGTGAAATGAATAGTTTTCCGAAATATGTCGGAAAGGGTATGATCATCCATCCCATCGACGAGGTTAGCCGTCACACGACGAAATTCGGCGAGCTCAGATGCGGCCTGAGCGAACTGGGTATTATAGTTCGCCCTAGCTATCTTGCACCGACGCTCGTCGGTTCGGCGCATCAGCTGCTCAGAGAGTAATGGCGGGTTAGACAGAAGGAGGTTTGGGGGATGCATGAATCGTCAGGCTGAAGATGCTGTCAATGTGCAACAGAACCTTAAGTAGCTGGTTAGGGCCTCGGTGAAATGTCGTTCCGAAGCACGTGATAATGCGTCCCGAACAATTGGGCGTGACTCACTGACTCACTGGGCCGCCGCATCACTGGCCCGGATCAGCAAAGCAGCCAAGTAACGTTACGCCTAAAGGCCCTTTTGAGAGCTCTGATTGGTGGGTTTATCGAAGAAATTACCATATGGAGACTAGTTTGAGACTTTGACTCGGGTAAGTGGGATTTGAATGGGTTTTTAACTCGGCCTGATATGTTGATCAGTGATAAAGGAGGATAGAATGATCCGGCGTGTTATCCCCACCATCATTACGTTACTAGATGAACGGCCGCACTTCGTCAGCAAGATACCTTGTTTGGAACGGTAACCAACTCTTGTGCATTTATTTATTGCGACGCGGCCGGGTCAACAAAAATCATTGGATAGACTGCCACTGGCATAAGGCTAAGAGGAAGAGGTATTATTGAAGTATGAGGATGAAGTAACTAACAGCACGGAAAGCAAGCAATAGAAAAATTAGCGAAGGGCTCTCATTGATGACCGCCTCACACTGTGGTCCAACGCTGTCGTTGGAGCACACACGTCGACCTTTTCGTGTAGTCTCCCTCGAGTCTGCCACGCAACTGCGCGCACAACCGACGCCGTTGCCGTCCCCTCAGGCTCACTCCCTCGCCTCTCGCGCACCGAAACGGCTGCCAAACACGTCGAACGCCACAGAAACGGCGTGACGTTCAACGACGCTGCCACCCGGTTGGAGAGAACAAGAATTTACGTTGTTATTTCTATGCATTTTGCAAGTCCCCATTGGCCAGATCACTCTAAGCGACACCAAAAAGAGTAACGTACCTGGACATGGTCCATTATGGGGCCACTGGCCCGGGCCGGCCTGGCATAATGGCCCGCTTAAACTGTCGATGGGCCTTTCAATACCGTGGCAGCTGCGTCGGTTCTAGTTTTCCCCATTATACAGTCCCTTTGAGTTTGCACAGCAGAACGGCCCATTGACAAACCGGGGCCAGTTAGCCGAGGTAGGTTGAATTTGACCGCCGAAATAGGTCAAGTGTACTTTCTTCTCGCTTAGCTTGTTTTTTCGGCTTGCAAAACAATACGAATCTCTCTCTACCGTGTTACGTTACAAGACCGGCGTGACACCCAATGAATCCAAAGATGCCGTCCGACTCAGACAGCTCTTCAAAATGCAAAGAGATGCAGAGCCTGAGCCCTCAGCCACACCATTTCATGCATACTCATTGGCTGATCTGCCTTCCAGTCCTGCCAGAAAAAGGACTCGTTTCGTGGATTGCCACGTCAGCATGCGGACACACGGAAAAGCCAAGACGGCTTTGGGGTTCAGAGAGTCTTTGACAAAAGGAGTAAGTATGTAATGTAACAAAAATCTTATTGAACCTTAAGTAATGTGCTTAGAGCAAGGAAAATAGGAACGATGCCAGTTGGCGGTAAGTAAATTTACCTGGCAAGGCTTCGGAACGAGTCGTCCACTATCACCTTTCTGGGACCCAAAATGCGGTGCCAACCACATCAGAGAAAGCAAGAATTTACGTTGTTATTTCTATGCATTTTGCAAGTCCCCCATTGGCCAGATCACTCTAAGCGACACCAAAAAGAGTAACATACTCGGACTTGCTATATGGGGCGCCATTCCGAAGTCGAATGGAGCTACTTAAAGTAGGTTCTGTTGCACATTAACACATCTTCTGGACTCATGCATCCCCAATGTCTCCTGCTCTCTCACCCGCCATCACTCTCTGAGCAGCTGAGGCAGAGAACCGACAAGCTTCGCAATAGGATAGTCAGGGTGAACTATAACACCCAGTTCGCTCAGGCCGCATCCGAGCTCGCTGAATTTCGTCGTGAGACATCTGACCTCGTCGATGTGATGGAGGGTGATACCCTTTCCGACACATTTCGAAAAACGGTTCATTTCACTACCTATGACTCATACGCACCATTCATTGCAAGGTTCTATGAAAAACCGTGCAAAGCAAGTGCTATAGTCAACTTACTTGCGCCTGGACTGCCCGACCTTCTCGTTGGGTCCAGCTCGACGTCTGGTGGTCTTCCGAAAACCATGCCCAAATACAACCGCTTGGCTAAAATTAGGTCCTCGGATGCTGGTTCATGGACCATCTCTAATACTCTCCGGAGACGCACTACAGCAGACGTATGGCATCTCTGGTGTGATCAAATGGATATCGAGGATGAAGAAAACTGTCCTGTCAAGACGATCTACCTAATCTTTGTGCTGCCCTGAGTCGGAGGACGAGCTTCTATTTGGACCCTGAAAAGGACGGAGAGAAGATGGGAACATTCAGTATGACGCGAATTACGCAACCTCCATGTTATATTGACTTACCGCCATCCCAGTGCGCGACCACGCTGCACCGTATGCTGTTGGGTTTATCAAGGAATGGCGGTCTTTCCTTCTTATACATGCGCTGTTTGCAATCGGTAGCAGGTCCCTAGAGACCATGTCTATGCTGTTCATCAGTACATTTGTGGACATGATGCGTCACCTGGATGCGGAGTTCGACCTAGTGGTGGACTGTATCACAAACGGCATTATTCCGGACCTGGACGGGGTAGAAGATGTTCGGCATTACCTGGAGGTCTGTTCAAGTTATCGAGATGCATGTTAGAGTCTGAATCCTGACTAGCCGAATCTTTTGCCGGACCCTGAGCGTGCGGCAGAGCTGCGCACTCTCGGTTGTCCATCTTCTTGTCCAGGTTGGTGCAGTCATGTTTGGCCGAACTTGCGCTCGGTCACTTGTGTTGCCAGTGGTTCCTTCGCATCATACATCCCACTGGTGTGTTTGCCATCCAGATATCTTGTCTACTTCCCCTCACTGTTCCTGTGTAGGCTCAGTGGTACCTTGGACCCAACACGGATATACGTTCTGGTCGCTACGGAAGCACGGAGGCCTTGATCGGGTCCCCTTATAACTCACTCGAGTTGAACCAGTTCAAGCTAAGCAGCGCAAATATTATGGAATTTTTGGATATCAGTAAGAGTGATAACTCAATCAGTGCCCTTGCACAACTCGTGGGTAGGACTTCTCGTCAAACGATGCTGCTCACTGACCAGGGTTGTAGTGGGAAGTTCAGGTGGGGAGACGATACGAAGTCGTGTTAACGACCGAAGACGGCCTATGGCGGTATCGCCTCGGCGACGTTGTCGAGATCGCTGGGTTTGACCCAACAGATGGCATTCCCATCATCCAATTCATCGAGCGCCGCAAGTAAGCGTTCGCACACACCCAGCCTGCGTTTGCTGACCGGCCTGTCGACAGCATGATTATGCAATTTCCAACTTTCACGGTCAGTGAAGAAGAGCTTGTGGCTGCTATGTTGTCCGTGCCTCAGAACATGATCGCACACATCGTCGATTGGACCACGACCATCGACAGCCGATGCATCCCTGCCACAATTGGGTTCTTTGTGGAGCACGCCACGGACCAAGGTATGCCCTCCCAAGTATCCGTCTTTTCGCGCGTCCAGTTCACGGAACACGTATCGCACTCCAGTCTCCGACCTCGCACTCGGCGCACCAGATCATGTTGTCGATGCGCTGTCACGATCAAACCTAAGGATAGCTCGGGCCCTCGCACAAGGACGGTTCCGCAAACCGACCATCCGGCTCGTGCGATCTGGGACGTTTAGCGACTTTAGGCAACTGAAAGTCAACGAGGGCAGCAGTGGCCGCGGCCTCGGACAAGTCAAAGTGCCCGTCGTGCTGCCCAAGGCTGCGTACGTAACGTGGTTTTCGAACAGGGTCGTGAGCGAGTTGTGAGCCTGGTCGTGAGCGAGTTTTTATTTTATTTTATTTTCTTGCGATTCAGCCCGTGGTTTATGTTCCTGACGACGTCGATGTGGGCCAGTGCGACCGGGGATTGTTTTAAGTAAATCATGATATACTTTTGTTTCTCCATCCTTGCACGCTCGCACCACGAACTATTGCAAGGCAACCCGTCGTGCTAGTAGCTATTCATCCCGTGGTTCGTGTTTCTGACGACGTCGACGTGGGCCAGGCGACCGATGGTCATTTAGAATTGTGAGACACTGCTTCAAGTTTCCCTGTCCTTGTAGGCTCACGCCAGGAACTATTGGAACGCGACCCATCACGTTAGTAGCTAGCCTGGCCGCACTTGTAAACTAAATTTGGGCTTGTGCAGACGTTTTCGGACTTAGTGACAGCTTACTTTCATTGCGGTGTTTACACTGTTGTGCATGTTCTCTCCGAGTTGCTCGCAATGGTTGCATATTTACATTTTTGGTGACTGAAGTACTGTCTTCCCTCTCTGGCCCGAACCACAGGTCGGGGTTGGGATTCTGAACCGATTCTTGTAGTTCAGGCCCGAAACCCGGCAACTGTAATCGCATCCCAACTTGAACGTGCACTATTATCATGGCGGGAATACATTTTACGGGTGAGTCCAACTCCCCCATGATGTGGGCTCACAACTCGTGTACGACGCGATTCGAAAACCACGTCACATATGCAGCCTTGGGCAGGACGACGGGCACTTTGACCTGTCCGAGATTATTGCAGCCCTCGTCGTGTTTCATTTGCCGAAAGTCACTAAACGTCCCAGAACGAACGAGCCTGATGGTCGGTCTGCGAAACAGCGCGTGCGTAAGGGCCCAGGCGATGTTTGCGTTGGATCGTGACAATGCGTCAAGCACATGATTCGCTGCGCCGAGTGCGAGGTCGGAGACTGGAGCGCGTTACGTATTGCGTGAGAGGATGGATACTGGGAAGGCATACCTTGGTCACTGGCGAGCTCGACAAAGATCCCAATCGTGGCAGGGACACCTCGATTGTCGATCGCCGTGGTCCATTCGACGACGTTTACAAGAGGAACAGATGACATGGCAGCCCTCAGCTCCTTTTCGGTGACCATAAAATCCGGGAATCGTATGATCACGCTGTCGACAGGCCGGTCAGCGGACGCATGGCAGGTGTGTGAGAACGCTCACTTGCGGCGCTCGACGAATTGGATGATAGGAACACCATCTGTTGGGTCAAACCCAGCGATCTCGACCACATCACCGAGGCGATACCGCCATAGGCCGTCTTCGGTTGTTAATACGAGTTCGTATCGTCTCCTCATTTCAACTTCCCACTACGATCCTGGTCAGTGAGTAGCCTTGTCTCACGAGAAATCCTACCCACAAGTTGTGCAAGGGCATCGATTGAGTCGTCACTCTTACTGACATCCAGAAACTCGATGATATTTGCGTTACTTGGCTTGAACTGGTTCAACTCGAGTGGGTTGTAAGGCGACCCGATCAAGGCCTCCGTGCTTCCGTAGAGACCAGAACGTATATCCATGTTGGGACCAAGGTACCATTGAGCCTACACAAGAACAGTGAGGGGAAGTAGACAATCTACAATCTACCCGGATGGTAAACACACCAGTGGGATAGATGATGCGAAGGAACCACTGGCAACACAAGTGACCGAGCGCAAGTTCGGCCAAACGTGACTGCACCAATTTGGATGAGAAGATGGACGACCGAGACTGCGCAGCTCTGCCGCACGCTCGGGATCCGGCAAAAGATTCGGCTAGTCCGGGTTCAGAATCGAATATGCATTTCAATAGCTTGAACAGACCTCCAGGTAATGCCGAATTTCTTCTACCCCGTCCAGTTCCGGGATAATACCATTTGCGATACAGTCCACAACCATGTCGAACTCCACATCGAGGTGGCGCATCATGTCCACAAACGTATTGATGAACACCATAGACATAGTCTCGAGGGACCTGCTACTGAGTGCAAACAGCGCATGCATAAGAAGGAAAGACCGCCATATCTTGATAAACCCAGCGGCATACGGTGTAGTGTGGTCGAGTACTAGGAAGGCGACAAATTAGCATATCATAGAGGTTGGATAATTAATGTCATACGGAATGTTCCCATCCTTTCTCTGTCTTTCTCAGGGTCCAGATTCAAGGCCATCCTCCGATTCATGACTGTCGCACAGGCTAAGTAGATTGTCGCGACGGGACAGTTTTTTTCATCCTCGAGATTCATTTGATGACACCCGAGATACCATATGTTTGCTGTGGTACGTCGTCGGAGAGAATCAGAGATCAGCGGAGATCCAGTATCCAATGATCTAATTTTGGACAAGCGATTGTATTTGGGAAACGTTTTCGGAAGACCACCGGACGTCGAGCTGGACTCTGCGAGATAATCGGGTAATCCAGGGGAAAGTACGTTGACTATAGCACTCTCTTTACATGGTTTGTCGAAAAACCTTGCAATGAATGGCGCGTACGCGTCGTAGGTTGTGAAATGAACCGTTTTCCGAAATATGTCGGAAAGGGTATGATCATCCATCCCATGGACGAGGTCGGCCGTCGCACGACGAAATTCAGTGAGCTCTGATGCGGCCTGAGCGAATTGGGTTTTGTAGTTCGTCCTGAGTATTGTGCATCGAAGCTCATCGATTCGCTGCCTCAGTTGCTCAGAGAGTGATGGCGGGTTAGAGGGCAGGAGATTCGGGGGATGCATGAGTCCTGAAGAAGCGCCAATGTGAAACGGAACCTGCCTGGACCCTAAGTAGCTTGTCGGGAGGTGCCGGTGAAATGCTGACCCGAAGAGGTGATTATGAACGACGACTCAGTCCCTGGTACTGGTCAAGAGAACCACCGCCAACCGGCTTCCTGCCGTTCTCTTTCTCCCTACTTCCACTTGACTGGGAAAATAAGTCTAAGAGCAGATGAAATGAAGGGCAGTTCAACAGCTCTTTCGCAATTGATCGTGCCTCTCATTAGCCCGTGAGCATCTGACTGATCCCAACTGAGGTGATGTACAGCATGACTTACCTTGGAAGACTTCTGCAAATGAAGAGTACGCAGCACCGGGTCTCAGGCTGGTATGCTCCTATTTCCTTGGGTAACTCTGCACATGCGTTACATGAAATCATCGCTGAGACGTTACGACCACATGGGCAGACCCTAGTAATCGCATGTGAGCCTGCGGCTCAGACATGCATTTCCCGGGGTAGATCTTGTCCAGCTATCCGAATTTATGTAAGCCTGACTTCCGAAGAATGTGGTACTTACCTTAGGTTGGGGCGGCTGAGTCGTCGGGACATTGAAATAGCAAGGGACGAGAGGCACATGCACACATCATATGTATTCATTGGGTGATCGATCTGGCACACCTGGAGAGAAGACCCGTTTCGAAGATTGCTGCGTCACAGACTGAAGCCGAGAGTGATATCAAACCCCACGCAGGATGAGCCTCGCTGCCAAAAATGCCAACAACCATTGCAAACGAGAGAACATGCACAGCAGCAGGATAGCAGATAGCGAACATCGCCAAGGAGCACAATCAGAGAGCTGCCAAATTAAAGCAAAATATCAAGTTCGAAAACGCCCACGATAGCCCACTGAAATTCACTCGCATCCCAGCACCGACTACTGTATAGCGGAAATTTATTTTACCCGTGCGTCCAGGCTAGCTCGTTACGAGTCGCTTTACAATAGTTCGTGGTACTATGAACCTGCCAGGACGGGAGGAAAAAGAGTTCCACAATCTGAAACAGCCGCCGCTTGCTCGGGCTCATGTTGGATGTCGTCATGGACACGAGCCAATGATGAATCGCAAGAAAATCNNNAAAAAAAAAAAAAAAAACTCGCTCACGACGTGGGCTCACAATTCCTGCACGACCCGATTCGAAAACCACGTTACGTAGGAAGCCTTGGGCAGGACGACGGGCACTTTGACCTGTCCAAGGCTATCGCAGCCCTCGTCGTGTTTCAGTTGGCGAAAGGCGCTAAACGTCCCAGATCGGACGAGCCAGATGGTCGGTTTGCGAAACAGCGCGTGCGCGAAGGCCCAAGTGATGTTTGCGTTCGATTTTGACAACGCATCTAGCACATGATCCGGCGCGCCGAGTGCAAGGTCTGAAACTGGGGCGCAATACGTGTTCCGTGAGAGAGACGCGCGAGAGGACGGGTACTTGGGAAGGTATACCTTGGTCATCAACGAGCTCGACAAAGAACCCAATCGTGGCAGGGACGCCTCGGTTGTCGATCGTCGCGGTCCAATTGACGACATTTGTGAGCATGTTCTGAGGCACGGAGGACATGGCAGCCCTAAGCTCTTTTTCGGTCACCATAAAATCTGGGAATCGGATGGTCACGCTGTCGAGCAGAGTCCGTCAGCGAGCGCATGTTGGGTGTATGAGATCGCTCACTTGCGGCGCTCTACAAATTGGATGATGGGAACACCATTTGTTGTATCAAACCCAGCGATCTCGACAACGTCGCCGAGGCGATACCGCCATAGGCCGTCTTCGGTTGTTAATACGAGTTCGTATCGTCTCCCCATTTCAACTTCCCACTACGATCCTGGTCAATGAGTAGCCTTGTCTCACGAGAAGTCCTACCCACGAGTTGTACAAGGGCACCGATTGAGTCATTGCTCTTACTGATATCCAAAAACTCGATGATATTTGCGCTACTTGGCTTGAACTGGTTCAACTCGAGTGGGTTGTAAGGCGACCCGATCAAGGCCTCCGTGCTTCCGTAGCGACCGGAACGTATATCCGTGTTGGGACCAAGGTACCATTGAGCCTACACAGGAACAGTGAGGGGAAGTAGACAATATACCCGGATTGTAAACACACCAGTGGGATAGATGATGCGAAGGAACCACTGGCAACACAAGTGACCGAGCGCAAGTTCGGCCAAACGTGACTGCACCAATTTGGACGAGAAGATGGACGACCGAGACTGCGCAGCTCTGCTGCACGCTCGGGATCCGGCAAAAGATTCGGCTAGTCCGGATTCAGAATCGAATATGCATTTCAATAGCTTGAACAAACCTCCAGGTAATGCCGAACATCTTCTACCCCGTCCAGTTCCGGGATAATACCGTTTGCGATACAGTCCACAACCATGTCGAACTCCACATCGAGGTGGCCCATCATGTCCACAAACGTATTGATGAACACCATAGACATAGTCTCGAGGGACCTGCTACCGACTGCAAACAGCGCATGTATAAGAAGGAAAGGCCGCCATATCTTGATAAATCCAGCGGCATACGGTGCAGCGTGATCGAGTACTGGAAAAGTGACAAATTAGCATATCATGGAGGTTGGATAATTTGCGTCATACTGAATGTTCCCATCCTTTCTCTGTCGTTCTCAGGGTCCAGATTCAAGTCCATCCTCCGATACACGACTGCACCACAGGCTAAGTAGATTGTCGCGACGGGACAGTTTTTTTCATCCTCGAGGTTCATTTGATGACACCCGAGATACCATATGTTTGCTGTGGTACGTCGTCGGAGAGAATCAGAGATCGGCGGAGATCCAGTATCCAATGATCTAATTTTGGACAAATGGTTGTATTTTGGAAATGTTTTCGGAAGACCACCGGACGTCGAGCTGGACTCTGCGAGATAATCGGGTAGTCCAGGGGCAAGTAAGTTGACTATAGCACTCTCTTTACATGGTTTGTCGAAAAACCTTGCAATGAGTGGTGCGTATGAGTCATAGGTTGTGAAATGAACCGTTTTCCGAAATGTGTCAGAAAGAGTATCATCATCCATCCCATGGACGAGGTCAGCCGTTGCACGACGAAATTCGGTGAGTTCGGATGCGGCCTGAGCGAATTGGGTGTTGTAGTTCGCCCTGACTATCCTGCACAGAAACTCGTCCGTTCGCCGCCTTAGCTGCTGATACAGTGATAGCGGGTTAGAGAGAAGGAGGTTTGGGGGATGCATCAGTCCTGAAGAAGCGTCAATGTGCAACAGTACCTGCGTGGACCTTAAGTAGCTGGTCGGGACTCGGAATGCTGTCCCGAAGATGTGCTTACCAACGACAAAGTCACTAGTTCTGCAAAGCTGACGAGCCCGTTTGAGCATACTGACTGGTGAATCTATCGATTAACTAACCATACAGAGAATAAGCTCTGGGTTCGGTTTTGTTTTGCAGATGAAGGGACTCACCACGAACTGGCTTCGCGCACTTCCTGCCATCTGAACGTCCTCGAATGGGCGATCGACGACGGTGTCAACGTGATCAAGTCGTTTCTCAAAAACCCGCGACTTGTACCCAGCGCAGGTGACATGGAACTCGAGCTCAGAAGACGAGTGACGCGTGTGGAAGTGGGTTGAACAGCACCGTGAAGCATGCCGTCCTCCTTTCCAGTTGATTGGGAAATGAGTCGCCCGCATCCCAGAACAGCGGAAACGGACGGCAGTCTAGCAGCTCTTTCGCAACTGAACGAACCTTCCTGCCGACTCGTGAGCATCTAACAGATGCAAAAGCTTACCGAAGGCCCTTCCAAATGAAGAGTATCCTTACCGGGCCTAGCCTAGGATGACAGTAAAAGGTCAGGGTGAGTACCAAATGACACTTAGGCATGAAGGCGTCTACCGTTCAGGCCGTAATAGATGTCAGGTCAGAGGCGGCGCCATGAGAATCAAAGCACGTACTAGCATAGGCTCTTGGGTCCCTGAAACTTACTTCCCGGAGTGCTCCGAGATGACAGGACAGTTTGGGAGATCTGCCCCATACGAGACAGATTGAGACTCTCAAATTGGCACAAGAAGAATGTTGTCAAGTTGCAGGCAACCTCAGAGTTGAAGAGGAACTGGCAATGGCTATATATAGCAGGAGAGCATGGGGCAACGTTGTCCGAGTCTACCGTACGCTAGGACCTCTGCCACCGTGCCTCATCACTTCCTCATACCCTCAGTCTAGTTCTCCCATAATCCACTGTGGATTGTATTCTGACAAAGACCTTATCGTCGTGCTTTGAATGACTTGTAATTCGTTCAACCAGTGTGGATCGTGGCTCGTTGAGCCTTGACGCGGACGGCTCGTGCACCGCGGTGCGCGATATCACGTGACTTGATTACTGCATATAACACGCCAATCAACGGCGACGCGTCCTTGATTCTAAACCACCACCACCAGCAATCTCTCAAAGGTTCAGTCACGTCCACCGCCCAAGTTACATACTCTATTACCAATGTCTGGACGTGGAAAGGGCGGAAAGGGTCTCGGCAAGTAAGCTTGCTGCTTTCTGTATGAAGCAACCCATGCTAACCGGTGGCCTAGGGGAGGTGCTAAACGCCACCGCAAGATCCTTCGTGACAACATCCAGGGTATCACAAAGCCCGTATGTATTGTACCTTCTTCCCCTTGGGTGTGTCTGACTCCTGTCGGAACCTTTTAGGCCATTCGTCGTCTCGCTCGTCGTGGTGGTGTGAAGCGTATATCTGGTCTTATCTATGAGGAGACCCGTGGCGTTTTGAAGATTTTCCTTGAGAACGTGAGTCATAATTCGGATAGTTGCTTCGGTTCCGGTGCTGACTCAGTATTCCAGGTCATCCGTGACTCCGTCACTTACACTGAACACGCCAAGAGGTGAGAATATTTTCGTAGCCTTATGCATGCTGTTCACATCTGACAACCACGCAGGAAAACCGTTACTGCTCTTGATGTTGTATATGCGCTCAAGCGCTCCGGTCGCACCCTTTATGGTTTCGGTGCCTAAATGTTGTCATTGTACTGTCGGTGGCCGAGACAGCTTCCTCAGATTACGACTCGAATCGTGAATATTTGCGACGTTTTTCTGTCCTCTATGGCTATTATCTTTGTATATTACGATATATGATGACATTGCTATGTATACGATGCTGGGCGAGACGATCCGCTTGGTGAATCACGAATTCGCGCCCTTCCATCCTCGACATAGCCAGTAACCTTCTGCGGACTCGGCCCTACTAGAGTTTGGTTTGATGTAGTGTACGGCGTGGAAGTTGGGCTCCAGCAAACGTTTCCGAAACTCTTGTAATAAGGGATGGGCAAAATGTTTGAGCCTAGCCACGGATTTCAATAACAACATCATGATGCATGATAGCTTTACCTACAAGAGTGTCCCCCCTCGGTGTCCTTTTGTCCCTCCTTGCGGCGTATCTCGCACATGCAGATTATCCTTGGCGAAGTCAAATACCGATTGACATATGTCGAGACTGCTCTCCACATCTCGGGTCTTATATCCTGAAAAATTAGCAGCCATGTCGGAAAGGATGATGTCTGCCATTCCAGAGGGATTCTCGGGGGTGCTGAGCGCAGCTTTGACCGCTGCCCTCGCTTGGAGCGTTAGGAAGTCCATCTGCATGGTGTGCACGCCCGGTATCGGGGTCATAGGTAACAAATCGACGGAGACGATGACACCCCTCCCGTGCTTGGAGCTCCATGAACTCGACGCGTCGATGTTCCTTTCGGGCCCCGATACGTATCCCAGATGGACGACGTCTGAATCATCCCAGTCTGGCATGGCAGAGTCGATCCATCCGAGTTTTTCTGCGACGACCTGGCTCCAGCCCCCTGGAGCTGCGCCGAGGTCCACGACTGCGCGGACGTCTTTTTTGGATAGGAAGGAACCCCAGGCGGCGTCGAGCTCGAGAAGCTTAAAGGCGGAGCGGGAACGGTAGGTGTTGGGGGATGCGTGGCGTTGTTTGACGTACGGGTCACGAGATTGTCGGGAGAGCCACGAGCGAGATGCGGAACTCAATTTTTTGTGGAGAACTGGAGATGGGCGGAAGGACATTTCGGGAAGCGGAAGAGAGGATACCGTTGGCGTTGTTTGGATCGGAAGGTCTTGCCAAACAATCCTCCCAGATCGGGACGCTTCTACGTTTGAGCGAGATACTACTATACCGGCCTCCGCAGGGTGTCACAATGCCAGCTACAACGTTGGTGCCGGGATACAAACAAGTCGAATCTTTTGGACCCGATGAGGATTATCTCGAGGAAGAGGAAGAGGTCTCATACGTCACGCTTGATCTAGGCGTGGTAGAACCTACCTTGCTTCCGAGCACTTCCACGTACAGATTGATCGTGAGTGTAGGTCTACTTATCTATAGTGCTGATGATGATGAAGGAAACGAAGGGCTTGGACACGCCAACGCCTTTCTTACAGCTCTCCGGCTCGATATTCAAGGGTCGTCATGACAGACTCCTCGGCACTGAGCTCCTATTCACGGAAGAAAAAAGTACGCACAGTTATTTTTAATGGTGGTAGACACTGAACAGAGTACAGACGACGCGCAACCAAACAAGCGTTCTTTGACTCACGTCGGCTGTACTGAACAGCGCATCCGCTTCAAGGAAGTACAACTCAAGGAGAAGGCGCGATCAGAACCGACACCTTATGAGCGCAAGGAACAGGAACTCCTCGAAGAGGTGGCATCCATGTATGTGGACACGGAGCCCGACAAGAATACCTCCCAGGCTCCTTCCGCTGGTCAGGTCGAGCAGCCGAGTGTTAAAGATGCGACTGACTCTGTGTCTCCGCGCAAGAGGAAGAAAGGATCCAGAAAAGGAAAAGAACGCGCGGTGGATGTGAACGAGGAAGATGCTATGGACATGACCTAAGACTTGGATTCCTTTCCGGCGACGCCTCTCACGACAGAGGCGTTTTTTTCTTACCAATGGCACGATTTGCGGTGAGCAGTTATAGATGCGTGTATTCTTTCTCAAGATGTCAAGTAAAGATCACGTGTGTTTATAACGGCCTCGACACCTCTCGCAATACTACACCCACGACAGAAAGGGCGTCGTGGTGGTAGCAAGGGTTCTTGATGGCACTTCACTCAGTGGTTTCTGTAGTAGGCAACTCGACTGCGCGTAGTGGCCACTGTGTACAAACAGAGCCAAACAACGAGAATGAAAAGATGCGAGTTTGTTTTCGCTGTTTTGCTTCGCGTCGCCGTCGAGAAAGCACTTGCACACTTCACAGCCATGTCCTCCCCAGCACCTCTCTCAGATGGCCTTGGCATTGCAAACCTCCCTAACCAGGTTTGTATTCATGTTTCCCAGTTATTGCAATAGACATTCAAGTCGCGTTCTTCGCTCCAACAGAGGCACAAAATCGTCGCCAAGCATGGTGCTCACTTCACCATGATGGTAGTTGGTGCGTGGTATCGTGTTGTCGAGTTGAGCCCGCGTTGAGTGTTTTCAGGTGAATCTGGTCTCGGCAAGACCACCCTCGTCAACACGCTCTTCACCACCGAGTTGTCCCCTGCCAAAAACTACTTGAAACGTCACTACAAGCAGCTCGACAAGCTGACCGAGGTCGAGATCATCAAGGCGGAGCTCGAAGAGAAGCAATTCAAGGTCAAGCTCACCGTCATTGACACCCCCGGATTTGGTGACTATGTCAACAACCGTGACTCTTGGTCTCCAATCGTCGACTTCATCGATGACCAGCACGAGGCCTACATGAGACAGGAGCAACAACCCCAGCGCGGCGAGAAGACCGACCTCAGGGTTCATTGTTGCTTGTATTTCATCAGGGCCACTGGGCACACGTGAGTTTGTTCAATGATGAACATCTTACCTTGTAAACTGATGCTTATTTGGCTCGAAAGTCTGAAGCCTCTTGATATTGAGATCATGAAGCGTCTCGGCACGCGTGTCAATCTCATTCCCGTCATTGCCAAAGCCGACACCCTCACCCAGAATGATCTCTTCGTGTTCAAGCAGCGCATCCGCGAGGTCATCGCTGCACAAGGGATCCGTATTTACCAGCCCCCCATCGAGACCGATGACGAGGCCGCTGCAGAGCATGCTCGTATGCTCGCCGACGCCATGCCGTTCTCCATCATTGGTTCGACCGAGGACGTCCAAACCCTTGATGGGCGTGTCGTCAAGGGTCGTGAGTACCTTTGGGGTGTTGCAGAGGTCGAGAACGAAAACCACTGCGATTTCCGCAAGTTGCGTTCGCTTCTCATCAGGACGCACATGTTGGACTTGATCTCGACTACCGAAGAACTCCACTACGAGAACTACAGACAACAACAGATGGAGACGAGAAAGTTCGGGGAGCCGAAGGTCAAGAAGGTGGACAATCCCAAATTCAAGGAGGAAGAGGAGCAACTCCGGAAGCGTTTCACCGAGCAGGTCAAGGCCGAGGAGGCCCGCTTCAGACAGTGGGAACAACATGTATGTGGCAGTCTCTGGGTGATGAACTCTACTAACGCACCGGTCCACAGCTTATTGCGGAGCGCGACCGTCTCAACAAGGACTTGGAGATGGCCCACAGCGCCATCAAACAGCTGGAGGGGGAACTCGACAACCTTCAAGCTGGGTATGGCCGTGGAAGTGCCAGACGATGAGCATCTTATGGCGACGTGTACCGTGTATCGCCGAGTTGGAGCCCTTTTTTTCTATATTGGCAAAAACCACATGACCGCGTATACCCCACCTTGCCTACGCTCATTCTGTTCCAGCTCTTGTCTCGACAGCTGACGCTCGTACTTTTGCTTTCTCGTCTAGTCCCTCGTCCGTATACATGAACGCTCTTTTAGTTGACTAGTCTTTCTGTCTTTCCTTTTTGTTGTTCCATTTACCCTACATATGTCTCGACAATGGATTGAACCCGAGCGTCAGTGCGACCATTTCCATCTATCTGCTAGCTCACACCGGTTTAGCCAAGGTTTTCTGACTGACGAAATAGGGATAGTGTAGTTTTTAGAGCTCGCCAAACAGCCCATTTTAAACTCTCTGCCGTGTTACGTTACAAGACCGCCACGGTGCAGATGGGCTAGTTGCATGCTCAAACACTTTCGGTTGCAACAATCTACCCTCGAGCACAGTGCTGTAAAACGAAGTCCATGTTTCATACTGTAGCTATACTCGCGCTCGCCAGTATCAATTGGTGCCTAAGTATCTGGCAATCGGACCTCGTCTGGCAGACTAGGTGACCTGGCGCCAGACCAAATAAATAGTACATACCAGACTGAAAACACTTGCTGATCGCGGCAAGTTTCTTTACAATCAAATAGACCAATGATTGAGTTCTGACCCAACAAAGTCCTGCAAGTCTGAATATATTTCAAGCAAGTGTGTGCAGGCTGGCTACTAGCACGACGAGTTGCCTTACAATAGTTCGTGGTGTGAGCGTGCAAGGACAGAGAGAGAGAGAAAAGAATATCATGATTTAAAACAATCGCCAGTCGCTCTGGTCCATGTTGGACGTTGTCAGGCAGACGAACCATGGGACGAGTCGCAAGGGAAAAAAAACATGCTCAGGACGGAATTCACAACTCTTGCACGACCTGGTTCGAAAACCACGTTACGTACGCAGCCTTGGGTAGGACGACGGGCACTTTGACCTGTCCGAGGCTATCGCAGCACTCGTTGAGTTTCAGTTGCCGGAAGCTGCTGAACGCCCCAGATCGCACGAGCCAGATGGTCGGTTTGCAGAACCTCTCTTGGGCGAGGGCCTCAGCTATCTTTGCGTTTGATCGTGACAGGGCATTGACAACATGATCCGGCGCGCCGAGTGCGAGGTCGGCGACTGGAGCGCAATATGTATTCCGTGAGCGAGAGGCGCAAAAGGACAGATATTTGGAAACGCATACCTTGATCACTGGCGAGCTCGACAAAGAACCCAATCGTGGCAGGGAGGCCTCGGTCGTCGATTGTCGCGGTCCAATCGACGACATTTGCGAGCATATTCTGAGGTACGGACGACATGGCAGCCCTCAATTCGTGTTCAGTGATCATGAATGTTGGGAATCGTATGACCACGCTGTTGACGGGCGGTCAGCAAACGCATGTTGGGTGTGTGTGAACGCTCACTTGCGGCGCTCCACGAATTGGATGATGGGCATGCCATCTGTTGGGTCAAACCCAGAGATCTCGACCACGTCGCCGAGACGATACCTCCATAGTCCATCTTGGGTCGTCAACACAAGTTCGTATCGTCTCCCCACCTCAACTTCCCACTGCAATGCTAGTTAGTGAGGAGCCTCTCTCACGAGAAGTACTACTCACGAGTTGTGCGAGAGCACTGATCGAGTTGTCACTCTTGCTGATATTTAAAAACTCGATGATGTGTGCGCTACTTAGCTTGAACTGGTTCAACTCGACTGGGTTGTAAGGCGATCCGATCCTTCCGGCGTCCGTACATCCAAAAGCACCAGTACATATACTCGCGTTGGGACCAAGATACCATTGAGCCTGCATGGGAACAGTGAAGGGAGGTAGGCAAGATGCCCCGATGGTAAACGCACCAATGGGAGAGATGATGCGAACGAACCACTGGCAATAGCAGTGACCGAACGCAAGTTCGGCCAAACGTGACTGCACCAACCTGGATGAGAAGATGGACGACCGAGAGTGCGCAGCTCTGCCGCACGCTCAGGGTCCGGCAAAAGATTCGGCTAGTCCGGATTCAGAATCGAATATGCATTTCAATAGCTTGAACAGACCTCCAGGTAATGCCGAACTTCTTCTACCCCGTCTAGATCCGGGATAGTACCGTTTGCGATACAGTCCACAACCATGTCGAACTCCACATCGAGGTGGCGCATCAGGTCCACAAACGTATTGATGACTACCATAGACATAGTCTCGAGGGACCTGCTCCCGATTGCAAACAGCGCATGTATAAGAAGGAAAGACCGCCATTTCTTGATAAACCCAGCAGCATATGGTGCAGCGTGGTCGAGTACTGGGAAGGTGATAAGTCAACATAACATGAAGTATGGGTAATTTGCGTCATACTGAATGTTCCCATCTTTTCTCTGTCTTCTGCAGGGTCCAAATACAAGCGCATCCTGCGACCCAGGGCTGTCACAATGCCTAGGTAGATTGTCTTGACAGGACGGTTTTCTTCATCCTCAACATCCATTTGATCACATCGGAGGTACCATACGTCTGCTGTGGTGCGTCTCCGGAGTGGATCAGAGGTAGCCCACGAACCAGCATCCGAGGATCTCATTTCAGATAAGCGGTTGTATTTGGGGAAGGTTTTCGGTAAACCACCGGACGTCGAGGTGGACCTTGCGAGATAATCGGGTATTCCAGGGGCAAGTAAGTTGACTATAGCACTTGCTTTGCATGGTTTTTCGTAAATCTTTGCAATGAACGGCGCGTACGATTCATACGTTGTGAAATGAACTGTTTTCTGAAACGTGTCGGAAAGGGTGTCATCATCCATCCTATCGATGAGGTTAGCCGTCGCATGACGAAATTCAGTGAGCTCGGATGCGGCCTGAGCGAACTGGGTGTCATAATTTTCCCTGGCTATTTTGCAACGAAGCTCGTCGGTCCGCCGCATCAGCTGCTCAGAGAGCCTGAGTGCTGGGTTAGACAGAAGGAGATTTTGGGGATGCATGAACCGTCAGGCTGAAAATGCGTCAATGTGCGACAGAACCTGCCTGAACCTTACATAAGTAGCTGGTTGGGACCCGAAATGCCATCTTGAAGTGACGAGATGAGTCCTACACAATTGAACTGGGTTCGGACAAGGACTAAGGGAGAATAGAATCGTGCTATTCCTTTTTCGTTCGTCTCAAAGTGCCAGCGGTCAGTCAGGCGATGTGCTAAGACGTGTATTCAACCACAGGTTGTGAGGGTGTGTTTCGCGACCCAAGCATAGCCTAGCTCAGATATGCATTTCCTGGTCCAGTGTTACTGTCGGGACTGGTCCGAGTGCGTCAGCTGTCACTTCAAACCTATTACAGGATGAGAATCGGGAATTCACTGTACCGAAGAGTCACGGTGGTCAGGGTGTGATTTGAACGACCTGGCAATTATTTAATTATTTTTATTAATGGGGTTCAAGAAGGCTATTATTATTGATATATTATGTAATACTGTCTCCGAATCATTTTCCAGGAAATGCATAGACTCGCTCCAACGGTAGTCTCTCCCTGATCTCCAAAGCATGCGGTCGCGAAACACACCGTCACAATCTGTGGTCGAATACACATCTTAGCAGCATCGCCTGACTGGCCCAGATCAGTGGATTCAAAAGTTGCTACAAACCAGTTCTGAGAGCCTGACTTCATCTGTAGATTAGGCGAAGGTACTGACCTGTTTTTAACCTCGTTACCAATTTTTACCAAAGAGTGTGTAGCATACCATGACGAGACGTTCAGAAAGCACGCTTACCAGCTTTTACCGTAATCCGTGAGTAAGGCAAAAATCAACTTAGCTGAGTCCACGATAAGATAATAATTGCGAATCAATAATCATAGGAGATATTGGAACGAATGATTAGCATATTGTAGTATTACTGGACAAAATGTATGAATCAAAGCTCGTAGTGATATTCTGCGTCCATAATCAGCGAAATCTTCAGCCAATGCTGACTAAAGTACAGAAAGATCGTGCCTAATGGGGCTATATGTGGTAATCAGTGTACTAGCAAGTGGTAGCAAGTGGTAGCTCGGCAACAAGGTGGTAATACGGTTTCGTCGGCTGTTGGTTTCCTGATGCCTTATAAGTCCTTGTTCGGAACCCAGTTCAATTGTGTAGACTCATCAGAGTCATCACGTCACTTCGGGATGGCATTTCGGGTCCCAACCAGCTACTTAAGGTTCAGGCAGGTTCTGTTGTACATTGACACATCTTCAGCCTGACGGTTCATGCATCCCCAAAATCTCCTTCTGTCTAACCCACCAGCACTCTCTGAGCAGTTGATGCGGCGGACCGACGAGCTTCGGTGCAAGATAGCCAGGGCGAACCATAACACCCAGTTCGCTCAGGCCGCATCCGAGCTCACTGAGTTTCGTCGTGCGACGGCTAACCTCGTCGATGGGATGGATGATCATACCCTTTCCGACATATTTCGGAAAACGGTTCATTTTACAACCTACGATGCATACGCACCATTCATGGCAAGGTTTTTTGAAAAACCATGCAAAGCAAGTGGTATAGTCAACTTACTTGCCCCTGGAGTACCCGATTTTCTCGCAAAGTCCAGCTCGACATCCGGTGGACTTCCGAAAATCATCCCCAAGTACAACTGCATGTCTACAATTAGATCCTCGGATGCTGGTTCGTGGACCATCTCTGATACTCTCCGGAGACGCACAAATGCATCTGTATGGCATCTCTGGTGTAATCAAATGGATATCCAGGATGAAGAAAACTGTCCAAGCAAAAAAATCTACCTAACCAGTGGGTCAGCCCTGAATCTGCGGAAACGCTTGTATTTGGACCCTGAAAAGGACGGAGAGAAGATGGGAACATTCAGTATGACGCAAATTACCCATCCTCCATGTTATGCTGACTTATCACTTTCCCAGTACTCGACCACGCTGCACCGTATGCTGTTGGGTTTATCAAGAAATGGCGGTCTTTCCTTCTTATACATGCGCTGTTTGCAATCGGTAGCAGGTCCCTAGAGACCATCTCTATGTTATTCATCAATACGTTTGTGGACATGATGCGCCACCTCGATGTGGAGTTCGACCTGGTGGTGGACTGTATTGCAAACGGTACTATCCCGGATCTGGAGGGGATGGAAGAAGTTCGGCATTACCTGGAGGCCAGTTCAAGTTATCGAAATGCATATTGAAGTCTGAATCTTGACTAGCCGAATCTTTTGCCCGACCCCGAGCGTGCAGCAGAGCTGCGCAGTCTCGGTCGTCCATCTTCTCGTCCAGGTTGGTGCAGTCATGTTTGGCCGAACTTGCGTTCGGTCACTAGTATTGTCAGTGGTTCATTCGCATCATCTATCCCATTGGTGCGTTTACCATCTGGGTATCTTGCCAACTCTCCTCACTCTTCCCGTGTAGGCTCAATGGTATCTTGGTCCCAATACGGATACATGTCCTATCCCCTATGGATGCACGGAGTCCACAGGGATCGGGTCGCCTTACAATCCACTTGAGTTGAACCAGTTCAAGTTAGGTAGCGCACACCTCATTGAGTTGTTGGATATCAACAAGAGTGACGACTCGATCAGTGCTCTCGCACAGCTCGTGAGTAGTACTTCTCGTGAGAGAGGCTCCTTTACTGACTAGCATTGCAGTGGGAAGTTGAGGTGGGGAGACGATACGAACCCATTTCAACCACCCAAGACGGACTATGGCGGTATCGTCTCGGCGATGTGGTCGAGATCGTTGGGTTTGACCCAACAGATGGTGTTCCCATCATCCAATTCGTCGAGCGCCGCAAGTGAGTGTTAGCACTCACCCACCACGCGTTTGCTGACTGGCTGGTCGACAGCGTGGTCATGCGATTCCCAATTTTCATGGTCACTGAAAAAGACCTGAGGACTGCCATGTCGTCCGTGGCAGAGAACATGCTCACAAATGTCGTCGATTGGACCGTGACAATCGACGACCGAGGCCTCCCTGCCACAATTGGGTTCTTTGTCGAGCTCGCCAGTGACCAAGGTATTCCTTTCCAAGCATCCGTCCTTGCGCGCGTCTCACTCACGGAACACGTATCGCACAACAGTCTCTGACCTCGCTCTTGGCGCGCCGGATCATGTTTTGGACACGCTGTCACGATCAAACGCAAATGTAGCTTCGGCCATGGCAAAGGAGTTGTTCCGCAAACCGACCATCCGGCTCGTCCGATCTGGGACGTTTAGCGAGTTTCGGCAACTGAAAGTCGACGAGAACTACAGTGGCCTCGGACAAGTCAAAGTGCCCGTCGTCCTACCCAAGGCTGCGTACGTAACCTGGTTTTCGGATAGGGTCGTGAAGGAGTTGTGAGCCGAGTCCTGGCTGAGTTTTTTGACCTTCTTGCGATTCATTGCCTCGTGTTCCCGATGCTGACGTCCAACGTGGGGCAAAGCGATCGATGGTCGTTATACAACTGGAAAACGTTAGACCGCTTTACACGCTGCACTTATGTTTCGGTTTATGATCTCAGTTTCAAGGCTTTCTAATTGAGCTAATTGCAAGCCATTGTAAGGAATCGACGTCACATGGTGAAAGACAGGTGCTAGCGACCATCTTAGTCTTGTGTGGTCTGTCGAACTTATCTGAATTTTTGAGGAGTTGAGTGCTCAGAGACGATGTCTGGGCCGGGCTTGAACTCGGTGATGAGGCTCGACATAACCTACATCAAATGGCGTTACAACGAGGCGTTATTCTTCCGAATGGCTCCACCTGTTTGTCATAAACCGAAACTTAAGTGGAGCATGGACTAAAGTGGTCTAACAGTTTGAATGCAGCTATAAAACTTACTGTAAAACAACTCATCCTGTCCTGTTAGTAGCAGCTAACCTAGGCGCACGCACCTGTGGTCTATGTACACTCGCAGGAAATTCAAGTTGGTTCAGAACTCAACCATAGGGTTGGAGCATCTGGGGATAGCAACAAACGGGACTCTAGTAGCTCACCTGGAGATTGCTGAGAGTAAGGAGCTAAGCAGCAGTTAGACATGAAGGGTTACATAAGCTGTCTCGTCACGGTACTTCCTTGATTACACACGCGCCTATCTACGGTATCCTACTCGTACTAAGTAGCCGTTGTTAAAAATCGGTCCTCTTTTTTTTTTTTGCTCGCTTTAAACCCTCTTCTGCTTGCTGTCCTTGCTCTCGTCGTTCTCCGATATGATGATTCAACGTGTGCATCGTTATTGCATTCAACGCAAGCACTCGTAGTGTGTCATTAGTATAAAATATAAAATAAAATATAGTATGATAGAGAGTGTCCTCCCACGTCATGCCGGAGCGCGGCCGGGGGGGCGCAGGGGCGCTCCTGTGACCGTCGGCCGTGCACGCACGTGACGGTGCCGTGTAAAATTTTCGCTGGACGCGGGAGCGAGCGAGCGGGCGTGCCGCTGTGCCGCTGACACGCGAGCGTGCCGGGGGCAGGGG
>QGOI01004583.1:0-15062 GCA_003313885.1 Boletus sp. MG55
GAGGATTGCTTAATCAGCGACTGATCGGTTGTCATGTACTTACGAGCTTCTAGCGCATATGAATGGACTAATGAGTCCAAGTCAGCCTGACTTGGACTCATTACTAATCTGCAAAAATGGTACTGTATGTAACGATGACTCTACCACAGGCCATTGACAACGGTGATTGAAGATGGCGCGCCCAGATGGACGTTACGGGCCGTGCGTTGCAGGTGCTCCACCACACTTAATTTTTTTGCGATAAGTTGGTGATGAAGTTGCAAGTATCTGGGAGTTTGACGGCTGAGAGCACTTGCCGCCGCGTCAGCGGAATGATTAGCTGGTAGCCGACTGCAACCAATCCTCAGATAAGTTTTACCACCAAAATACCAACCTGATTCTGATGATCGGCGGCATAACAAAAGGAGGCCAACAGTATGGGTTATGAGAATCCAAGATAGCGTACTCAGGCTGTAGTTCGGCATCTGATACCATTGCCAGTGGGAGCCGTACGTCATTTGTCAACTTTGATGCATCGTTGGCGAGCGTGAGTACTTAACTTCCGTTCACGTACTGTGATTGTATTAGCAGGCCTTCGCCGCTATGTCGCTCAGAGACGCACCGAACAGTATTGCGTTGGGACATCATTAATTTTGTTGGTCACCGCTCACGCAGGTAATGCAATTCCAGAGCAAGTAGGTTGCTGAGCCGCAGCTTAAAGATAGGCGGTCCACGTTGTAACAACGTGCATATGCATATCCAAACTTGTGATTTGAAAGATAAGATAACGTGATGAAGACCTCGATATGGTAATTTCTTCGGTAGACACCAATCAGGGCTCGCAAATGGGCCGTCAAGCGATGACGTTGCTTGTTTGCCCTCAAGTTGCAGATTTAAATGGGATTATGACATCTCGGCTCAACTTGTCGCTGATTCGGACGCCACCAAAACGCCACATATTGTACAAACCGGCATGAGTATCACGCCATGCGGTGCGATATCCCCGTACAAAGAGTCGGCCCAACTGGTTAAATTACATGGCGATGCGGAGGAATATCATGTATATATTTAGCCTTCAAGTTCTCGAAGAAGAAGCGTGAACTTGACATCTTAGACCGGGTCCGAAATTATCTGTCGCCTTTCACGGCTCGGGAACCTGAGTCCCTCCCGACTGCCGTCGCGGCGAAATCATTGCATGACGAACGTTCAAGGAGTGATAAATCTGCCAATCTGCAAAGCGGCCAAGTAACGTTATCGCCTGGAAGGCCGATCTGAGAGAGCTCTGATTACTATAGTACTAGTGGATCGATAGAAGAACTTACCACATGGAAACCAATTTTGGTCTTTGTCTCGGCTATGTGGTGCGCATAAGTTATAGCTTCGCTGTTGTCACTCCGAGCTTTTTCGGCTCGGCAAAACAAACAAGTTCCTGTGGCTTACGAACGAGGACTCCAGAGACCACGATTTGAAAAAGAATCTAGTAATTTAGTTACGGAAAGCTGTAGGCGGGGAAACACATTGTACTACTATGCTCGTTGACTAGAGCCCCGCCCATATGGGGTTAGTCTCAAGTAGGAAATCATAGTGGGTACAGGAATACCCGCTGAGCCGATTTCGAGTGGTCTTCAGTATCATAGTTGTGAATATAGAAAAACCAACATATATACTGTAAACTAGAGCGATCTTACCAAAGACAAATCTGGTCCGAGGAAGCTGTTTGTAAGTGGTGCACGGCGTCATGCATCGAGATCCTAGGAGGCAAGAAATATTCTTGGTGCGGAAGTCTACGGAGAGTGCGAGTGCATCCCGCGTTCCGCGCAATGGACCAGACGAAGACAGGGAGTCAAGATCGTCGAGAAACCCTGTGGAGGCGACGGAAGACAACGTGGCATCCAGGCAAGCCCACGGAGCCCCCGACCATGCTGAGGGCATGAGAGGGAAGGGTGGGAGTCGAGTTGGGAGTTAAGGGAGCGTCGAGAGAAGGCGCAGAGCATAAGGACCAGAACAACCGAACCGCCAGACCACACAGAGGGCACGCGCACAGGAACGTGACCCGTGAGTTGAACCGGTTGCCGTACAAGTCAAGCAAGGGGCCGAACAAAACTGGAGGTTCGCGCACGATCACGTGGACGCAGAGGTCGACAGGTCGGAGAGGCGTGCCAGAGATCGAAGGGGAAATGCGAGCACGTAATGAAGAACGTTGATCGAGGAGGAAAGATGGCGTGCAGGGCCGCACGAGTGATCGACGACGAGCGTCCAAATAAATTGTTAGCGCAACACGCGAGACAGAGACGACGACGCCACGACGTGCCAAAAAAACACTCCACCATTGACCAGCCCATCCCAACGGTAGCGGGATAAAACCAACAAGCGTGACGACAAGGGAGTGTCGGGTGCCCGAGTAGAGCGCACATACTGGCGCAGAGCTAGCCAGATGACCCGGGCGGCGAAGTGCACGTACCAAGGGATTTCCATAGCAATCCAAAGTGCCCAAGACACGAAACGGATGAATGTGTCGACGAAATGCAGGTGCCGAGTCGAGTAAACAGGCCAGGTGACCATTCAGGCAAGCGGAATAAGTTGAGTGACGGCGAGAACAACCCAGAGCGCCGGGAAGATCGAAGCGACGCCGGAAACAATTGGATATGATGCGAAAAGGATAGAACAACGAGCGGCGCACGTAACGACTGGAAACAAGTCGGTACGAAGCTCCTAGCTGAAGAAATGCTAGGTAGATCGGCAAGAAGATAGGCTTACCAGTTACGTCTGGGTCATATCGGGCAAGTTTGGGTGATCAGATATGTCTTATATGGACCAGAGGTAAGGGAGACGTAGTCTCGAACTTTCGACGCGCAAAACGAGAGAACGACGGCGCAGTAACTTTCGATTGAAGACGGCTTACGTAACGCGTTCAGTATTGGGTATGTAACCGCTTGAGCGTCGTATACTAGTACTTGCGCTTGACTTGCGCGCTTGCCAGCCTACTAGTACTACTTACTAGTATCAGACTCGGATCCGAGATTGAACTTCAACTGCACGGCATTGTGCTGCTCTTCGACGAGGCTGCATGATTGATCAGATTCCTAGCCACACAACATGTCACGTTTTCGAGATAATTAAGTTAAATGTGTTATTTTTCTCGTAAAAGGAGTGTTAGAGGTCCAGAAACGTAAGTTTTTCGTGCGGGTTAGGTGAGGCATAAGTAGTCCTCGGTTGACCGGGATGAAAGCCCAGTCTGCTTTTTTGGAAGGACCATTACATAGTACATAGTTTCCTTCTTCGCATGCCAGTTGCCTACATTGCTACATTGTTACAAAGGGTCATCAAGCGGCAACGTCATATACTAAGTCTGAATGGTCGGTGGTTGAGTTCTGCCACTGGCAGTGTGACGTGCAGGCTACTAAGATTCCACTTTGCCATCGCTTACACGCCGCCGATCAGCCAATCAGATGCGGCTCTCGAGTCTCGAGAGTTCGGGAGAGCTGCAGGCAGCCGTTCATTTTAGCTGTTTCGCTGACGGCAAAACTCAGCCAGCCAATTTTAATCTACATTTAGTTAAGCCGTTTCAGCTCAAATGCTGTAAGATTCATCGCTTACAACTTATCAGCCAATAGGATGCTGACTCGCTCCAGTTCGGGACTGTTATTCATTTTACCTGCTTCCCTGATTCAAATCAACAAACCAGAACCGAAGTCAAAGTACAGACTAGTCTCTATATGGCATGTTTTTCGATGGACTGAGCAATCGGAGCTCGCGAAACAAAGTACTTACCTCAGGCTCTCGTGCTGGTGTTACGTCACAAGACTGCTCTTCAGATTGGGAATGTACTACCACTACTGCGGTCCCCGATCGTGTTACGTCTTCAGAATTTTTCATGCATCCGAACAAAAATTGGTTACGGTGTGTGAAATGCTCAGCACACACATATATATGCTTCCTAGGGTGAGTGAACTTTTCACGTACACCATCAATCAGTGGAGCCTTCCCTAACCCAGATTCCCTAACAATGCAACTGCAAATGCCAGAGCTGTCAGGCGACTGGCACATCTCAGCTGCAACATACGTGGCCGGCTTCATTGCCACCGTCACGTTGATTTTATTTTTGAGGCGGTCCGATAGTCCAAACGTGAGTCTGAGAAGTACCGAGCGACTCTCACCTTCTGGCTCACGATCCTGGACCAGCTGGACAAAATCCCAACGGTTGGAGCCAGTACTTGGCTGGGATCATGGTGGTCTGGCGTCAAGTTTCTGATCGATGCCACCGATGTCATGCAAGAAGGTTATGACAAAGTGTGTTCACCCAAGGCTTGACAGATATTTTTGTAAGGCTGATATTCATGATAATTGCAGCACAAGGGCACTCCATTCAAGGTTTCGGGATTCTTCCGCTGGATGGTTATTATAAGCGGTCGTCGGCATGTGGAGGAATTTTGCAAACGTCGCGACGACGAACTGAATTTCGTGGAGGCTTTGGAAGATGTAATTGCATGTTTGTTTTCCTCACGGAAGCCTGACCGAAAATCCGACAGATTTTGAAGGCGGAGCACACGTTTGGCCGCGATACTCACAGGGATCCATACCACATTGCGGTCCTCCGCTCGAAATTGAATCGTAATCTTGCAACGTTGTATGCTGACTTCCGAGACGAGATCGTCACGTCATTCGATGAGTTACTGAACCTCAAAGGTGATGGTAAGTGGATATTCATTGTCGCTGATTTCAACACTTTCCTCAACTCATGAATAATTAGAGTGGAAGAGTGTTCCTGCACTCCACACCATCGAAGAGGTCGTCTGCAGAACTAGCAACAGAATATTGGTTGGACTCCCTCTATGTATGGTACCGTTTCCATCCGTTTTCAGCTTGTTTATGCTGTACACCTTAGGTCGTAATCCCGATTGGGTGCGTCTCAATGTACAGTTTCCCTTGGAAGTTTTCAAGGGGGCTGCTATCATTACCCTCTTTCCCAAATTTATGGAACCGCAAGTCCCAGTCCATTGCATATTTTAAGCCAGCCGCTCATTTTTCAGCAGGCTTGTTGCGTGGGCGGTTGAATATTTCTCTGGACTCAGGCGCGCAGTAAATCATCTTGCTCCGATTATCGAGGCAAGACGAAAGCATCTTGCCGACGATTCATCGGCCGACCAACCTGTATGTTGGTGTCGTTCTCGCTGTGAAGTCAGCTCACCTCCACTTTCGTAGAATGATTCATTGTCTTGGTTACTGGAAGGATCAGAGGGATCTCAACGCAACGCAACAGATCTAACTCGGCGTATTTTGGCAATCAACTTCGCGGCTATTCATGTACGCGCCTGATAATCTAGTCTCTTTGCTTTTGATGCTGACCGCCTTGCCTGTGTCCTAGACAACATCACAGGTGGATTCAACATGGGCAACGGCATGCTAGACCTAACTGCAATTTTCTCTAGATTTTTACTCAAGCACTCTATTCTCTGGCAACCAATCCTCAATATATCCAAATTCTTCGTGAGGAAGTGGAGTCAATCGTCAAGGAGGATGGCTGGTCGAAGGCTTCATTGGCCAAGATGCACAAAGTGGACAGCTTCATGAAAGAGGTCCAACGCATGTATGGGGTCACTCTGAGTGAGTAGAATGCATACCGTCCTGCAGCGTGTCAGCGATTGACTCGTCACATTATTTGCCAGCAAATGTGATGCGGAAGGCCGTGAAGGACGTTACCTTTTCTGACGGTTCTGTCATACCGAAGGGGACATTCGTCGTCCTGGCCACACAAAATATCCACCTTGACGACGAATTCTACGACAACGCAACGACGTTTGATCCCTTGAGATTTGCCAAGATGCGTACTGGGGAAGGCATTGACAGCCTCAAATACCAGTTTTGTGCGACTAACACTGAATACTTGCCATTCGGACACGGCAGACATGCATGGTAAGCTTGTTCCCTCACTGTCTAGGCATCCGGTGTATCAACACGTTTGTCTCTGTAGTCCCGGCCGGTTTTTCGCTGCGAGTGAGCTCACCACCATGTTGGCCCATGTGGTCGCTTCGTACGATATCAAACTAGAGGACTCGATCCGCCCGCCGAATGTGAAGATTAGCGCTGCGGTTGTACCTAACCCTACTGCTCGGGTTATGTTCAGGAAAAGGATTGCATGATTTTTTGGCGTGATAGATTGATAGATTGAATGCCAGGGACCTACGCGCGCTGGTAGCATATTCAGTGGCATGTAACTACTATGAAGTCTGACCTTTCGCAATTTGAAGTTCTAGAGCACTAGCCGCATATACCTACTAGTTCCTCTCTGAATGGAAGCCTGGTTCGTTCGCGCTCGTTGGGCGGGAATGTTATCGTAAGTTTGTGAACAACAATTAATTTTGTGTATTGTAAGTATTATGATTATGGTCACCTTGACTACTGAATAGTGCCGTCTTGGAACGTTACTGGTTTATCGTATACCGTAGATCCCGTTCGCCTTGCTATTTGCCGGTGGCCTGTCCTCCTACGTTTGATCACGATCGATTGCCTGGCGAAGCACGTTATCCGGGTATCTGCAGAGCATGTGCGTCGTGGTATGCACACGTAGGCGCTGGCCACTGGATGAGGCTGTCCAATGCCAATCAGTGGGACCCGAAGGTAACAGGGGGTAGCCGACCACAATCAATCCTCAGACCAGTGAGGCGGGCGGGAAGACTCAGCGGCGGCAAAGGTATGTATTGGGAGAGCCTGAAAGATTCTACCATTTTTCCCGTAGAGGACGCATGCCGAGAGCGGTGGCGGTCTTGACCTTGGCATCAGTGGAGGAGCAGACCTCGAGCTACTCGAGTCAGTCTCATACTAAGAAGCACTAAAAGTCCCGTGTCGATCTCGGCCGACTCCTTCTCACGTACCTTCCTATTCCGACGAAGAAGCACGGCCCGTGACCGGCTGACTCCCAAGATGGCTATTCATTCACTGATCAACCAAAGGGAATCCCACCTGCGGTTTCGTACAATTGTATCTATCGCACGTCGGACGGTAGAGCCGATTACATGTACACGCGAGAATATGACTCGATGTCGTGAGATAAAAACAGGACCCAGACAACTATCGATATTCTCACTCCTACGCCACCGTTGGGGCCCCATCTGAGACATGACGGTCGAGACACCCACCGGACGTGCAGAGACGCCGTACAAAATAAGTGCGAGCGATGATGAACGCGACGCTGGACTCGCGCGGCTTGATGTGCGTGCACGCGCTCGGGATCAGTGATTGATCGCCAGATCAGCCTGAATTGACGCCCTCGATCTGTGCCAGATCGCCAAACTAATGCTCAGGCTGACGGACACGCCCAAGCCCCTTCCAGATCTCGAGACGCTCGCATTTGGCGCGGTGAGTTTCCCCTTCACTTCGCCTCTGAATCCCTCTATACCCCGTCGTCTGCGCAATGTGATTGTGATCAATATCCACTTTTCATCGATTGTCCTCGATCACGACGCGCTGACGGTGACTTGTATTGGAACTGCCAACAGAATTTCAGCGACCATATGGCCATTGCATCGTTCCATCCCATTTCTGGATGGTCCCGTCCCGAAATCAAACCATATGCACCGCTCACGCTGGACCCCGCCTCGTCCTGCTTCCAATACTCTTCCAACGTGTTCGAGGGTATGAAGGTGCGTTGCTGACCTCACCTTACATGGGCACTCGATGGTCGAATACGACTGATGCATGCACGACTCACGCACGCACATCCAGGCCTACCTTGGACCCGACGGCAAAGTACGACTGTTCCGTCCCGATCTGAATATGCGGCGATTGGAACGTTCCGTCGCGCGCTTGGCGCTTCCTGTGAGTGGGGTTGCTTTTCTGTCACCATCCCCGTCCTGTTCTTGTCGTCGTTCTTGGTCTTATCCTGCTTGCCATAGCCTATCGACGGGGACGCCGTCCTCGACCTCATCAAACGCCTCGTCCAGACTGAAAAACGATGGATCCCAACGCTGCCTGGATACAGTCTCTATCTCCGACCGACCGTAATCGGCACGCGCCCAGGTACGCACCATGTCATTCCCTCTCTTTGCCCACCCCTCCGTCACGTGAAGGTGACGCTGATGGTGTGGTTTCCTCACCAACGCTAATAGCACTCGGCGTCGCCGCCTCCGACCATGCTCTTCTCTACATCCTCACCTCCCCGAGCGGACCCTATTTCCAGCGTCCAATATCCCTACTTGCGGTGAGCGACGCCGTGCGCGCGTGGCCGGGCGGCACCGGAGGACACAAAGTTGGCGGCAACTACGCCCCAGGGTTTTTGCCCCAACGTGTGGCAGCAGCACAAGGATACGACCAGGTGTTGTGGCTGTTCGGTGAGGAGAGGCGGGTTACGGAGGCGGGCGCGATGAACGTCTTTGTCGTGCTCAATCGAACAACTGGGGACGGTGCGTAACGCTTCTTTGCTTGCTTTTTAGGGGGGGAGTGAATGTGGAAGACGTGACCTGACCGCGGACCGGAATATAGGTTTGAATGTCATCACGGCCCCGCTGGACGGGACGATTCTCCCCGGCGTGACCCGCGCCTCGTGCCTCGCCCTTGCCGCGGACACCACCTTCCACGCGTATGCCGGTATGAACCTCCACCCCGCCGAACGCACCTTCACCATGTCCGACCTCGAACGCTGGTCTACCCAAGGCACCCTCCTCGAAGTCCTTTGCGTTGGCACAGCTGCGATCGTCGCTGCCGTGCACCGGATCGGGTTCGAAGGAAGGGTTGTCCACGTGCCGACGCACCCGTCCGATGAGAACGGGTTAGGACTTGTCGGCAGAGCGCTCAGAGCCAAAATTTTGGCGGTGCAGGAGGGAAGGGAGGAATATGAGGGTTGGGGGGTGGTGTGCGAGTAGTAGCGCACCACTTACATGTACTTAAGTAACAGTACTGTAGAGTAAACTTGTCAGTCCTTGGGGGGAAAATTAACTCAGAGCGGCACGCGTCAGCGTGCAGCGACTGGAGAGAGTTGTTATGGTTGTCCACTTTCAAGTCCGCGACGTTAGATTTAGAACTCAGGTTGAACTCTCGGACGACTAGGCGAACTCACAACCCCCTCTCGCGATTACCACCATGCTTTCTGCATCTGTTGCGCTCCGACATGCTAAGTGCTGTCTCCGGTTAGGTGACTGCATGAGCAGTGGCGGTATCCATGTCGGAGAACACCCCACGCCCTAGTACACAAGACACCCCATCACTAAGGACTACACTCACTAGATTCCGTTTTTCGGACATCGCGGTGAACACTTATCAATATGGAGATAGTCTCGTGCAATCTTGGCTAGAGATAAGCTATGCCAGTTGTACGCTCCTTATTTCTCTTCATTACTGACTAATCTAATTTCTCACAATTCGTCATTGGCTGTCCATACGACCGTCGACTGTTCAAAAATGATGTTGAAAGTACTGCATTATGTCCTCCTTGGTTGCCCGTTCACCCATCGTTCCGATTCCCAGGACTCGGACACCGACTCCGCGTGTGTTTAGAGAATGGGAAAATTTGCAGGGCGATGTGGGTGCGCTGAACGATCTACGAAACGCCTTGTACAATGACATCGGGATCAATTATTCCGACTGCAGCAACACACGCGCTGGCACCATGAGTACCGTCAAGCCGGTTAAAGGGGCGGGCAGACAGCCGATTCCTAGTATTTGCCCGTCTCCAAGGCACTCTTCGTTATCAGATGAACCTGCAGAAAACACCCCTTACTGTTCCGCGGAAACCTCGAAGTTTTCAAGTTGGCGCTGGCGACTTACGATGCGCCCAGCGATCTGTTTGGATGCACTGCGATCCAATCTGTTTCACACTAGCTTGGCGTAGCAGGCCGGCGCGGTATGGCTGTATTTTTTTGTGGATGATAGCGGCTTTGATGTCGATCCCGTCTGTGGATTACTCGTTGCCCGTGCTCTACATCCCCCCTCCCCATTTCATTTATCAAAGGCAAGGGTAGCTATGCACCCCGATTGATGGTTCCTCCCCATAGCGATGGGATGGGATGTGGATCGTAAGCTATGAGGGGCGAAGTGTATGCGTTGAGATCCCTCGCCACACTACTTCATTGCGCTCATCTATGTGGCGATGATTTTTTGTCTGTCAACTACTATCCCTTTTCTGATTCTCTCTACACACATATATCATCCTTACTCTTCATCGGATCACTGAATTACTACTCTTATCGGACTGTTCTAGCAGGGCTACGTCACACTAGAAAGAAGGACGAAGGAAGTGTCTCAGCTTTGCAGCAGAATGTGAGAAGTTTCAACTACACGGCGTTGATCTACTTTACCGGATTTTTGGATGATCGATCTGGCGGTGGAGCTGTTAAAGGTAAACATATGTGGTGCCGCCGAGGGCCCACAGCTAGTCTCGGCACCAGACGTTTTGGTCTACGCCACAGTGCTAGTGTGGATCTTCCGTTGGGACGCAGTAGTGACGGGGTGTCAGTCCCGTGTACTATCCTAAAACGGCTGGTTCGAGCCTACTAGCCCACAGCATACTCAAAATAGCTGCACCGACATGCAGTCAAGTTAGGGGAGCAGTCAGTTAACGTTTTGCTTCGTGTTGAGCTGAGACCTGAGTTCTGCACTGATGCCGAACGTATCCCAGACCTTGTTTTAGGCTTTTGTGCGTCGTCGTCAGCGATAACAAAAACATGCCCTTCTCCCTCGACCGCCTGTTTCTCCACGCGCGCTAGCGTGTTCTGTCCACATGACGTAGAGCCACATTGGCGAGCAAATGCTTGTGGTGTGATCCATCATCCGCTCTGTTGCACGGAAGTGGGAACAGAATGTGCAGGTTTGCAATGTGATTTCAGGATAATTAGGTGTCAGTGAACGACTTGCACGCAAGTGTGAAAAAAACTAATCATTGCCCAAACACGCCACGGAGCGATTCGGATGTCAATTCTCCCCCTGGATTTGATGGTGAAGCTGCGTCCTTGATTGCATCTGTCTACGAAAAAATCGATACAAAAAATCGGAAAAGATTTTTTGTTCTAGATAGTAAGTTACCTTCCGTTTCTGAATCTTTATCTCTCTATGCGCATCTACATAGATCTGCCGCAAACATGCGAAAAGAAAAACTGCCATAAAACGTTTTGAAAAAAAGGGGCCCTCCCGGGGTTCGGCTCCACTGACATGTGCAAGTTATGCGTTGCTTTGTGTTCCGTCGGAGTACAGTTCCCGATCGATCCGAGTAAATGGATATGACGACCGTTCAACATGAAAGTATATATATTTTTCTCCAGCTTCGATTGTGAGGATCAGTAAACGTCTCGCACCTCCCACAGATTAGCTGAGGCTTTCACGGACACCAATTCACAGACGATGCAATCCCAAATACCAGAGACATCAGACCATTGGCACATCTCGGGCGCAACACATTGCGTAACCGTTATTATCGCCGCTGTTATGCTCGTCTCAATTTTGAAGCTGTCCAATAGTCCAAACCAGTACTTAGCGAATCTTGCCTTCTGGTCGAAAGTCCCGGACCAGCTGGACAAAATCCCGACGGTTGGATCAAATAGTTTGCTGGGGTCGTGGTGGGCTGGTGTCAAGTTTCTCATCAATGCCTCCGATGTCATCCAAGAAGGTTACACGAAAGTGCGTTTGCCACCTGACACATTTTTCAAGGCTAACATCGAGATAATTGCAGTACAAGGGCACACCATTCAAGGTTTCAACATTCTACGACTGGATGGTTATTATAAGCGGTCATCAGCTGGTGGAAGAATTTTGCAAATGTCGCGACGACGAACTTGATTTCTCAGAGGCTGGAAATGATGTAATCTTATGTTTCCTCTCCTCAGAATCAGTCTGATCAAAATGCGACAGGCTTTGAAAACGGAGCACACGTTGGGATACGATGTTCACTATAATCCATACCATATTGCGATTATCCGCTCGAAACTCCCTCGTAATATCGGAGCCTTATATGGCGACATCAATGACGAGATCGCCACAGCATTTGACGAGATACTGAACCTAGAAGGTCATGGTAAGTTGATGTTCGTTGTATCTAGCTGCAATGCTCCGCTCAAGTCGCGAATAATTAGAGTGGAAGAGTATCCCTGCATTCAGCACCATTGAAAAGATTCTTAGCAGAACTGCCAATAGAATATTTGTTGGATTCCCTCTATGTATGTTGAGACTTCCATCGGTTTTCAGCTTGTTTATCTGTATGCCTTAGGCCGTGATCCCGAATGGATACATCTCAGCTTACAGTTTACCCTGGACGTTATCAAAGCGGTCGTTATCATTAGCCTTTTCCCTAAATTTATGGCACCGCAAGTCATCGTCAATTGCCCTTTTAATCTAGCCCCTGACCTTGCATCAGCTTTGTCGTGCGCTTCTTGACAAATGTTCCTAGAAGCCGCAGGCGCGGTGTAAAGCATCTGGCTCCGATTGTCAAGGAACGACGGGAGCATCTCGAGGAGCACGGCTCATCATGGGCCGATAAACCTGTTGGTTGCTCTCATTCTTTCTGTAAAGCCAACTCACCTTCACCTTGGTAGAATGATTTATTGTCTTGGTTAATGGAAGGATCAGAGGGTTCGAAACGCCCCATAAGTGATTTGACTTTGCGTGTTCTGGCCATGAACTTCGCTGCGATTCATGTGCGTGCATATTTACTAGTTTGTTTGCTTTTGATGCTGACCCTGCTTGTCTGCGTCCTAGACATCGTCAAATGTAGGTTTGACACAAGTATCAGGATATAAGAGCTAACAGAAATCTTCTTCAGAGTTTTGCTCAAGCACTCTATAATCTGGCAGCCAATCCTCAGTACATTCCAGCCCTACGCGAGGAAGTGGAGCTGATCGTCAAGGAGGAGGGCTGGTCGAAGGCTGCATTGGCCAAGATGCACAAAGTCGACAGTTTCATGAGAGAGACCCAACGTGTGAATGGAGTTAGTTCCAGTGAGTATCGTGCATGTTGTCATGCAGTGTGATTCATGCATTTTCTACTAGCGAACGTGATGCGAAAGGCCGTGAAGGACGTTACCCTTTCTGACGGAACCGTCATACCGAAAGGGACCACCGTTGTGCTGGCCACCCAACCTATGCACTTCGACAACGAGCTCTACGACAATGCAACGACGTTTGATCCCTTCCGATTTGCTACCATGCGTAATACCGAAGATAGCAATGGCATCAAATACCAATCTCCCACGACTAGCCCCGAATACTTGGTGTTCGGACACGGCAGACATTCATGGTAAGCGTTTGACCGCACTGTCTGTGCACGGAGTTATGAGCATGCGTGTATTTTTGCAGTCCCGGTCGGTTTTTCACTATGATCGCGCTTAATACCATGCTTGCCCATCTCGTTCTTTCGTATGACATCAAACTGGAGGAAAACGCGACCCGACCACGGGATTTACACTTTGGCACTTTGATGATAGCCAACCCTATTGCTCGGGTCATGTTTAGGAGGAAGCTTCATTGAACACTCTGGGTGACCGATTGATTCTCATGTACAGGATCTTGTTCAATGACGTGTGAATTAACCGTGGAGTCTCGTTTAACCTTGAAGAAGACATTGAATTGACATAATGCGTGTCTTTTGGAACATGAACAAGAATGGAAACCTGTGTACACAGCACATTGATGGGTCCACCGGTATTCATATGTGTTGCAAGATAGCATTTGCTCCGGCGCTTTTTCTAACTCTCTCAAGCATGCCCGCTATTTTTTTCCGTGCTCAGGGTTGAGACGACGCCGGACGTTGAGGATCGGTAGTCGTTTGGCACGATACATGCGTGGGTTTCACAACATACCATAAGATATAGCGCCCAATTCGGAAAGTGCCATGCCTATCGTTTCGGTCACAAGTAGAAAGTAAGAGAGCACAACGACTTTCATCTGCTTATTGAGAATCTGGTTTGGGTTTTGGGAGTTCAATGAGAAGTGTTTGACGTAGCCTTGAAGAGGAACCATAGGCTGCTGGGTGTCTCGTGCGTCGCAGGTCTGTGAGAACTTGCAATATCAAAGGTTGCATCCTCGGGGAGATGGAGCGGGTCCTGGAAGTGTGCAACTACTGTACTCACGACGGGCATGTCGATGTGCCTGCGACCGCTCAGAGTACGATACCCACCGAGTGACATATACATGACACGTCTGAGTCGACACGAGATTAGCACGATCCCTCTGTGACACCAGCCTGACACCCTTTCAGATTGGCCCTGACGATATATATGTCTGTGCATCAAACCCACGATGCATGGGCGACCTCAATTTTATGTCTTGGTGGTATCACGGCGATGTCGGTGACATACGAGAAAGAGCCTTATCGCACGGAGTCAATTTAGATGTCGCCACGATACACGGCAATTTTTTGTACCATTGATCTGTTATCGCAACCGCCCTGTCAATGGTGTGTACAGACTGAGCATTTGAGCTTGACATCGTGATAGGCTCTGGCTCCATGATAAGCGGGGAGATTCGGACACCGTATCTTGTAATTTGGTCTAGCTATTCCATATATATTTATACAATTACCCTTAGAAACATCCTACACCAGGTGACCAGTCCGTCTAAAAGAGTAAATGCTGAGGCGAAGCGGCTTGCTCGCTGCCTCTTTTAGACGGAGTGGTCACGAGTCTAACGCCAGCTGCGTCGGATCGTCATTACATAACAGGTGAGATGCTTGAAACACCAAGTGCTGGCCAGCCGAGGTTTGTAATACGTTATAAACCGTGTGGCTAACTAGACTGGTGACCAGTCCGTCTAAAAGAAGAAATATTTACTGAGGCGAAGCATTCCGTCGATAGACGCTTGCTTGCTCGCTGCCTCTTTTAGACAAATATAAACAAAGCTACCATTCCGAGGGCCGACCGAGGGCCGAGTCCTTGTCCCCACGTCACACCCTCTTCAAGCTCCCCAACTGCTGCGCAGCTCGTTTAATCGCGGCCGTGTGCTTGATGCACCTTCGAGAGTGATTTTCCCCATAGAAAGCTTAGGGGTCTCCAGCATAATGACCAACAAAAAGAGCGGGCAAGTGTTCATTCGGGTAGGGTTAAACTGTAGCGCAAGTAGATGACCACACATTCTTGTTTCCATTACTTTTATATCTCTCCGAATATG
>QGOI01004586.1:0-10241 GCA_003313885.1 Boletus sp. MG55
CAATGAGGACATTACCCTCCTTCCAGACTCTATGTTTGTCAAACTCATTGATGTCTCCCTAAAATACCACATTGCCACCTACTCCTGTGACGATCCCCTCTTCCTCAAAGCCCTCCAGGGCCTTGATGGCACCATTTCCCACCTTCCACTCTTACCTCAGCAATTGGCAACTCCTTGACAACGTTCTCACCTATAAAGGATGTGTTTACGTTCCTCCTGATGCTGCACTCTGCCATTCCATCCTGGAATGCTGCCATGACCATGTCATAGCCAGCCACCCTGGCTTCCTCGAAACCTGCTAGCTTGTCTCTGCCGAGTTCTGGTGGCCCGGTCTCACTCACTACGTTTGGCAGTATATTGAAGGCTGTGCCATATGCCAACAGAACAAGGCCAACACCCACCCCACCACCCCACCCCTCAGCCCCATCGTGTCCCACTCCACTCGCCCCTTCCAACAGGTCTCTTGCAACCTCATCACCAACCTCCTGGCCTCCTCTGGTTTTGATTCCCTTTTGGTTATGATCGACCCTTACTAAGGGGGTAATTCTATGCCCCACCAAGAAAACCATCACTGCAGAAGGGATCACCTCCCTTTTCTTCCACAAAGTTTACCTCAGATTTAGACTCTATAAGAAAATCATCTCAGATAGAGACCCCTGCTTTTCCTCTGCCTTCACTGGGCAACTTGAACACCTCCTAGGCTATGACCTTTCCCTCTCCACTGCCTATCACCCATAATCTGATGGAGAAATGGAACGAGTCAATCAAGAAGTCAAAACTTACCTCCACATCTTCTGTGGGAGTAACCCTACCTCCTGGGCTAGTGTTGCCATGGCTCGGCTACTAGGCTCAGCTCAGCTACATTAGCTGCAGCTTATTGCCCAACTTGGCTATTATCGACTCAGTTAGTCACTGCAGCTGGCCTCAAGCTGAGCAATAGGTTAAGCCAACTTAAGCCAGTTCTGACATGTATCTCAGGTTCTTTTTTTTCAATTGAGAATAACATTTAAAATGTCTATATACTATACATACATATACCTATGTTAAATATGAGCAACTGCACAACATGCGTGATTGTGCAGACATTGTGTGGTCACTACTGCATGCCAAGGCAAGAGCAAGGATGAGGATGGGGGTAAGATGAGCCAAGACAAGGAGCCTGGGTGAGGAAAAGGGCCAGGGCATGCAGGAGTGACTGCATAATATAATTGCATACATTGTGTGGTCACTGCTGCATGCCAAGAGGGAGGACAGGGACATCAGGACGAGAATGAGGCAGCAGCATTGTTGTAAGGATGAGGAGGCAAGGAGAAGGTGAGGATGAGGACGAGGCGACAGCGAGGACATTGGTAAGGACGAGGACAGGGGCAAGACGATGGCCAGGGTACTGGCATGCAGGAGCAACCACACAACATACATATTTGTGTGCATTGTGTAGTTGTTTCTGTATGTGAGGAGGGTGACTGTTAAGACCATGCGGACTGAATGAGACTGGATTGGACTTCTCTGGGGGAACTCCGGAACTCCAGAGTTGGTCGGATGAATGGGACTTCAGCTTCAGTGACTTGGAGTGGAGCACTGCGCCCTTGTCAAGGTCTAAGTCCCAGATTTCAGAGGAGATGGATTTTGGAGTTGGGACGAAGGATTCCTGGAGGACAAGAGGGTTTATCTAAGTCAATAATATTCAGACTAAAGATTTGTACATGATTTCAGAGGTCTTTATATATGAAGTCCAAAAGTATATTAGTAAAGGATCACTAAGATGAAATGGAGATTTGTAAGTAAAACCGGAGTTGGAAGTAACAAAGCCAGAGCTGTGCTCCTAAGCAAACACAGGATTGGATGGAATGGAGAAACAGGACTAGTACAAACAGAGAAACTAAATGTCATAAATGAAATGGAGCGAAGTCCAAGATTTCAGAGTCGAAGTCCAAGGGGTCAGAGGAGTGAAATGAGCTCAGAATGAGCTCAGAGATGGTCCGGAGTCTTCAGAGTTTTGGTATATAACAGTGACAGCAACAGAAACAGCAGGGCGAGGACGAGGATGAGGATGGTAATGGGGAAGAAACAAGGACAGAACGGCAACAAAACAAGGATGGGGATGGGGCGAGGACGGGAATGGGGATGAGGACGAGGATGAGGATGAGGAGGTGAGGTGGATGTGGGGAGGTCCTAGTTGCAAGGATGAGGAGGTGAGGACAAGGAGGAGGCAAGGTGGGTCGTGAGGAGGATGAGGCAAGGACAAGGTGAAGTGGATGAGGTGGCAAAGATGAGGAGGCAAGGAGGAGCAGGTGAGGTGGATGAGGAAATGGATGGGGACAAGGCAAGGTATACAAGGTGGTGAAGATGAGGTAAGGTCCTTGTTGCAAGGACAAGGAGACGAGGTGGAGCAGGTGAGGTTGCTGAGGTAGATGAGGAGGTGAGGAGGTGGTGGTAAGGTGGACGAGGTGGCGAAGATGAGGTGAGGTGGGTGAGGAGGACAAGGCAATGTCCTCATTGCAAGAATGAGGAGGTGAGGTAGTGGTCATGAGATGGGTCTGGGTAAGGACGAGCGTGCCTCTGTTGGACAGAGTTGAGTTGCTATACGAAGACGAACCTTCCTAAGGATGGGGTTCAACTACGGACCTTCGATGGGTGGTGCTCACGAAGAGACCAATGACCAGAGAAGGGGCGAAGGGCGTTGACCGACTAACGAAGTTAGAAGGGGTTCTATACGTCTAGCTGCTTATCAGGCGGAGTCGTAGACAGGACTCAGGTGCTGACCGACTAGCGTGAACTAGAAGGGAATCGAGGAGGTGACACAGAGATTGGATTCCGAGTACTAGGTGGAAGTACAGAGGAACTCTAGCATGAGGATCTCTAGTGCTATGACTCGGGTATAAGTATAGTATGGTTTGCATAAGGGCTGGCTCGGCAAGGCTGCTTTGGGAGTACATGAGTCACGACGAGTCAGAGTGAGTCATGGAGGAAACAATGACTAAGTGAGGTGGCAACCGGGCAGAGGCGAAGAGCGGAAGGAGAACCGGTTGACATGCAAACGGGAAAGGTCATCATAGGTGAAAGGAAAAGATAGTCCGAGAGCGTATGATCGTAACAATATCATTCACAGATATCTCACCATCTGGCATATAGCCCTCACATGTCTTGGACATGGTGAGATGTAGCCCATATTTGGAAAACACATCTTGGATCTCTTGGGTTCATGACATCTTGTCAGGATAAAACCTTCCTCATCGTACCTCCACCCGTCACAACGGATTGAGGGTGTCGCCTCGCCCGACATGATTCAGAGTCATTTAAGAGGAGGAGAGGAGGATAAGGCAAGGTGGGTTGCGAGGAAGAGGAGATGAGGTGGATGAGGTGGTGAGGTGGTGGTGGCGAGGTGAGTCATGAGGAAGAGGAGAAGAGGTGAATGAGGCGAGGTCCTCGTCACAAGGATGAGGAGATGAGGTGGTGGTAGCAAGGTGGGTTGCAAGGAGGAGGATGACAAGGAGGTGAGGTGATGGTAGTGAAGTGGGTCGTGAGGAGGAGGACAAGGAGGTGAGGTGGTGGTAGTGAGGTGGGTTGCGAGGAGGACAAGAAGGAAGAGGCAAGGTCCTTGTTGCAAGGATGCAGAGGTGAGATGGAGGAGGCGAGGTGGATGAGCATGAGGCAAGGACAAGGACAAGAAGGTGAAGTGGTGAAGACGAGGTGAGGACCTTGTTGCGAGGAGGCAATGGTAGGGGCAACGAGGGCCAGGGTGTGCAGGAGCAACTGCACAACACATGCACAATGGTGCACATTGTGTAGTTGCTTCTGCACCTGAAGTGCAAGAGCAAAGACAGGGGAGCACGAGGTGAGGTGGAAGGCCCTTGGGGTGAGTGAGGTGGCAAGTGAGGGTCCTCCAAGCATGGGCAAGCATACAGAAAGATCACACAATACATGCAATTCGTGTGTTGTGTGATTCTTTCCACATGTGAGGAGGTGGCAAGACTTGAGAGGGAGTTGAGAGCATGATAGCAGTGTGAGCGCCACCGATCGCAAGGATGAGGAGGAGGTGAGGATGGTGGCAGTGACAGTAACAGTAACAGCGAGGGCACTCCTGGTTCAGTTAGCTGACTCACAGCTGTAAGTCATGGCTTAGTGAGGTTCAGCTCAGCTTTGTAATCCACGCGGTCTGGCTGTGGCTAAGGTCGGTTAGAAGCTGGAGCCATGGCAACACTATCCTGGGCCGATATGATCTCCCATGCTGAGTTTGCCCATAACCATCATCCCCATTCGGTCACAGGAAAATCCTCCTTCTACCTCATAATGGGATTTGACCCTTCCCCTCTACCTATGGTAATCTCCGCTTCGGACCTCCCCACCATAGAAACCTGCCTTAAAACCCTTTCCACCACCTGAAATGAACCCCTTGCCTCCCACGAACTTGCCAGACAAGTCATGGCCTCTAGGAACCATAAGCATTTCTCTCCTTTCATCAAAGGAGATAAAGTTTGGCTTGAAGTGAAGAACCTACACTGCACTAACACCTCTCTGAAGTTTGTATCAAAGTGAGAAGGACCCTTTACCATTGTCAAGGTCCTACATATCTCCCATCACATATCAACTCCACTTACCAAAGACTTGGAAAATACATCCAGTCTTTCATGCTTCTCTCTTATCACCCTATCATAAAAACAATGTACACAGAAAGAACTTCCCTGCCCCTTCACCTGACCTTATCGGTGGGGAAAAAGAATATGAAATTGAAAAGGTCCTTCATCACTGCGGATCAATGACATCCCACACCTTCCTAATCCAATGGAAAGGGTACTTTGCCAAAGAAAACTTGTGGGTTTCTGAGCAGGAACTCAAACATGCAAAGTTCACCCTGGATGACTATAAGAAACTCCACCCCTCCATCTTCTCCTCTCAGAAACATTCACCCCAAAAGTCTTCTACCCACATAAGATGTCTTACCTCTCTACCCTCTCCACCACCTTCTTGTTCATCAACTCTACTGTCGAAGATTCCTGCACCCCCATTTCCCTCCAGGTGGACTCACCAATTATCATCTCAAGCACTGCCCTCTCCCTGGGATGGGACTACTCTACCCCATCCAGAGAAATTCTTGATATTCCAGTGTTATCCATTGGTCCCCCTCACCACCCAGTCATGTCCATTGATGTCCCCAACTTCGCCCTTGTGCTCCAGAGCAACCCCATCAGCGAGGAACAATCCTGCTAGATCAACACCTTCCTCTTAGACTCCTGCCTCATAGCAGAGGTCGAAGCTCACTGTGACATGGACTTCCCTCTCCTCTGCCTCTTCTCCGCCTTCATCCAGATTGCTGCATTATTATTCATCTCTGATCACCATTCTACTGACATCAATCAGGCATTTTTTAAGTGTCGCACTGAGACTAAGTAAGGCACGCACGAGGCCGGAGTACAAAGACTTTGGACAAGTGATGTAAGCAGCATCTTCTTTCTCTTTCTCATACCGCAATGTCGCTCGTCTGCCTCATCATCCATCCTCGCCCTTTGCCACACCAGCTCTCTCTTCCCCAGTCCAACTCACTCCCACTCCTTCACATCGTTTGCCCCCCTTCACTCCTCAACCATGGCTAACCCAGCTCTCGAAGTCCAACCAGATTTTACCTCCAAACCCTACTGGGTCGTCTGGCAGGCCATCATAAACGCAGCAACAGAGCGTCTTGCTGCCACATGGGACGGCGAGCACAACCAACACCTTGAAGCCTGGAATCACCAGCAAGATGCAGAGTGGCGAGAGGAAGAATGTGCACAGCAGGAGGAAAGAGAACAATGAAAGGAATGATGCTGCCTCGAAGAAGTCAAAGTGGAGAAGGAGTACCATGAAGTGGAAAAGAAGAAGCCAAAGATCAATGACTTTGACATTGATCTTCCACCCCCAAGTGTCGTTGTCCCCCGCCCTTCCCAGTATGCAATACAGAAACTCTCAGCTTTCAAATTCGTCGAGATGTGGTACTTCTCCCCCGAGGGATGTAAGAAAGCTGTGCACAACCACAGGTCTTAGGCCAATGATGCCTTTGGCCTTTCGGCGTCCAACAATGTTCTCACCCTGCGCCCAGTTGCCTCTAGGCAATAGCACGGGTACGGGTATGGGTCACGATCCTGTGACCCATGACAGACCCGCACCAGTACCCATACCCACACCAATACCCGCACCCACACTATGCCCTCACCCTCACCTCGCCTACCTTCCTCTCTCGGTGATGGCATGACGTGCCTTGCCATTGTCTGTGCACGGTGCACAGTGTGTGCCAGCGCCATCCCATCGCGCCCTACTAGCAACGGCACAATGTGCATGCCAACGCCGTCGCTGTCTCCCTCACCTCGGTCTCCCTCTTGCTCACCCAGGTTCCTCTCTCAGCAGCGGTGCACTGTACGTGCCAGCGCTGTCGATCTCAGCGCCATCGCCATCACCTTATCCCCCATCTCAGCGCCGTCACCGTTGCCTCATCCTCGTCTCAGCGCTGTCACCGTTGCCTTGTCATCGCTGTTGCCTTATCCTCGTCTCAGCGCCATCGCCGTCTCCTCGTCGTCGCTCACCGTCGTCACCGTCGCATCGTCCTCATCTCAGTGCCATCGCTGTCTCCTTAACCTCGTCTCAGCGCTGTTGCCGTCGTCTCATCCTCATCTCAGCATCATCGCAGTCACCTTGTCCTCATCTCAGCGCCGTCATGGTCGCCTCATCCTCATCTCAGCATCGTTGTGTTGTCGCCGATCCCTTGCGCTTGTGTGTGAACACGAACAGGAACACACAATGTGTTCCCTTTCGTGTTTACATACGAACGCTTCGTCCTTGCTGTTTCCATCACTGTCGCCCCCATTTCTGCCATCGCCTCATCATCGCTGACCCCTTGCCACATCACGCTCATGTGTGAACGTGAATGGGAACACATTGTGTGTTCCCTTTCATGTCTACATACGAACACTTCATCCAAGTCGCTCCTGGTTGACCTTGTCTCACCCCAAGTCACCGTTCCCGTTCCCTCGCCCTCGTCTCAGCATCGTGGCATTGTCCTCCCTCATCTCGACGCTGTCAGCCATCACCATCGCCTCGCTGTCACCCTCGTCTTTGCCATTGCCTCATCGTCACTGACCCATGCAACATCACGCTCGTGTGTGAACACGAACGGGAACACGTTGTTGTTCGTGTCTACATACGAGCGCTGCTTGCTCGCACCATGTTCGTCCTTGCCCATCTGCCCCACTCATAACCCGTGGGTATACCTGCCGCGGGTACGGGTACGGGTCTGGTGGAGTTTACCTGCACAAAAACCCTGTACCCGTCAGGCGGGTACAGGTATTTCGTGGGTATGGGTACAGGTACATTGCCCATACCCATGGGTCGACCCGTGCTATTGCCTAGTTGCCTCCGTCAAAGCATCACAGAAGGCCCACCCCGACCACAACCTCTCCTTCGCAGAATACCTGCAGGCCAAAAACAAACTCCTATCTACACCACATCAAACAAGCGTCATGGCCCAACAAACACATCAATGCTCTAGCCAAATTCTTTTGGAACATGGAGAACCACCCGATGCGCTCCAACCCCAACGGCAACAGCATTGCCCTTCAATATGCCTCACAGATCTGTCACCAGTGGCATGATAACCTCAAGAACAACATGGGCAAAGCCTTTAACATCATCATCATCAACGAGAACTTGATGAACTTGGTTGTGTTCTCAGTCAACTCAGATCTCCAGTTGAAGGTGATTCAAAAGGTCAGTTCATTTTTCCCCCATTAACACCATACCCCTGCTCACGCATCCGCTCCCCCATCAATGCTTTCACCCTCCTCCCTCTCACTCACCCCACCTCACCCCCCCTCTCTCTTCCCCTGGTGCCATGGCCACTGTCCCACTACCTCTTCATGGTGCTGTGACTTGGCCCAACCACATTGCATATGACTGGCGATCCCAACGCTACGCCCCTCACCGCCACCATCCCACCATTTTGGTGCCGTGATGCTCACCCCCCCCCACACACACCCCAGGTTGAAGTGCTGACAGAACCCCTGTCAGCCTTTTCCCCTTGCTCCCACTGGCATTAAAGGTCAAGGGCTGCTGGGTGAGCGATGCCTTCCTCTTGTACTTATGCAAGCATGCCCAGATCCTCGCCCCATACATATAATCCTTTTTCAGCATGTCCCGTCCCACAACTACCTTCTGGGTGCGCAGCCACGTGCATTGTCTGACACTCCTACCATATGGGAACGCAGCTTGTGCCCACCCAGCAGGTGCCTCTTCCCGTTCTGGACCGGAAAGCGCTACGCGCTTCCCCCACCTTCTCTCTCCTAATCACCGGTCTCCGTCTCATAGCTCTGACCATTGTATGTATATATGCTACATACAATGCACCCCCTTGTCTCCCACCTGCACAGCGCCGTCCGTGTGTGTCGCACTGAGACTGAGTAAGGCATGCACAAGGCCGAAGTGCAAAGACTTTGGACAAGCGATATAAGCGGCATCTTCTTTCTCTTTCTTGTACTGCAATGTCGCTCGTCTGCCTCTCCATCTGTCCTTGCCCTTTGTTGCACCCCCCACCACTCCCAAGACTCACTCTCTCCTAGCTCATCGCCTCACAGCCATTACCCTCTGGGTCCCCAGAGCACACGAGAGCACCTATTGCAGTGAACCGCACTGCGAGGTGGTCCCACCCACCCATGCAGCTTGCGCCCACCCAGCAGGTGCCCCTTCCCATTCCAGACTGGAAAGCACTACGCGCTTCCCCCACCTTCTCTCTCCTGATCACTGATCTCCGTCTCATAGCTCTGACCATTGTATATATATACACTATGTACAATACACCCCCTCATCTCCTGCCTGTACAGTGCCGTCTGTAGTTTCTAGGATAATCTCTATCTACTGAGGAGTGCATGACCACCTCCTCAGCACCCTTTACCAACTCGGTGCCCTTCCCTTCTTGAAGGACTTAGACTGTTACCTTTTAGAACTACCTCATACCAGACCCATCATACTCCTCCCTATCTGAATTCATCAGGCCCTTCTAGCCTCCCTCATCCAGATTTCCCCTCCACCCACTCCCTTCCCTGGTAGCCCCCATCGGAATGACCATCACCACACCAGACTCCTCACAGTCTACCAAGGATGAAATCCCCTTGGCCTCCAGTGAACTGTTGACCCTTGATGAACTCCTTGCCCTGGAAACTGTTGAATGAGCCATGTGACCCTGCACCCGTGTCCTTTCCCATGACCCCCATGCCCTCCCCTTGGAATGAGGTGACCAAGGATATGCCTCCACCTGCTTCTAGTGCCACCACCCCATGCACTGGAAGGTGGACTGCCCAGACTACCGGTACCTGTGCTGGAACACCCTACTAGGCCCCTGGACACTTCTTTAGCACATGCCCCCAACATGCCCCTGCCCCTCCTCCCATTCCCTCTTTAAATGGATCAGTGGTGGGCCCACCATCATGTTTGTCACTCCGCGCTTCCCACCAATGTCACCCCCATCCACTAAGGTTAGGTCCTCACAGTCCTCCTGCCATTCCTCCCAATCTGGGAATTTCTCATGCTCATACCACTCCTGAGCTTCTCGCAGCTCTTGTCATTCCTCCCAAGATTCCTCTTGTTTCAGTCACACCTCACTCTCTGACTGCATCTGACAGTTCCTATGATACTGAAGCCTCCAATGAATGCTGGGATGAAACCACGTATGCCAACATGACGGGCTCTCCCACCCTCTTTTAGTCCTCAAACAGAGTTTCAGAAATAGTAGTGGGGTAATGTTACGATCCTTTATGTAAACCCATCTTTTCTTCCAAGTCTCATCTCACCTGGCCAGGCTGGGTGTTCGACTCACCTTGGACTCTCTTTTCTTTTCATCTGCAATGACCTTTTGTACTATTCCTATTCCGTCCACACCCAGTTTTTCTTCTGACTCATTCCAATTCCACCTGGGTCTGACTCACTTGATGTCATCGCTTCCTTCACTGCCTCCTTTGTACTACCAAATCCAGCTCTCACTGACCAGCCCTTAATTACTCTTGTAGTTACTTATACTTCATAGTAATGCTTCTGTATACTATATACTAAGCTAGAGTTACCAATAACTAGCTCAGTCCTTACTCCCCTCGTTCCTAAGTCTCTCCAAGGACTCCTCCTTGGATAAGTCCCTTAGAACCCTTAGTTCCCAGAATGGTCGCTGGTCTCTTCATGAGCATTACCTGTCCTGGTACCCAGAACTCACAGACTTTAGTCATGAGCTA
>QGOI01004587.1:0-24348 GCA_003313885.1 Boletus sp. MG55
GAAAGTGCCGTCAAGCGTAACGTTATATACTGTCCTTCTGATATGATGATGGAGTGAACCCTTGGCGTATGACGCTCACGAAATAGCGACGATCATACATGTTTAGTAAATGGCAACTTGAAGTGGCGTTTGGATCTAGATTGGTGTTTCGACACGATTACATACCCATGCAGTCACCATGATCACGGGCAAGCTTCGAGGCTGAAAGCGCGTGCCTTACGGACTGGGCCTTCGTGAACAATATCGCAATGCATAACGACAAACCACTCACAGTCCCATCGCAATCACAACTCCAAGCACTACCTGAGTTCAGTACCGGGAATGAAGACTGTGTACCCACAGTATAACCCATAAGCTAGACACCCATGTGTCTGTAAAGGATTCGCTGGTCAAAGGATATATCCCAAAAGCTCTTCATAGTCTGATGCCAACGCTAGAGGCGCTCGAGTGTGGTCCAAGCGACCTGACTCGTCCAAATGCTCATAAAACCTGCACGTGATCGCGTTCGTAATGTCCAGACTCCGCCGCCACAGCCCACATCGTCCCAAGAGTCACAGAACCGGGGAACCCTGAAAATTGCATCGCTGCAGCTAAATGGATGGCCTCGTCCGGACTCTCTCCTCCGACCGCCGTGTGACAAGAAGAGAGATACGCAAAGCAGTCAATGAAACCACTCGGGATGTGAGTCAGTCCTTGGTATTCAATCATACTGTCGGGGATAGGGAAGAGTTGGAGGTCCGATGACTCTGGGAAACTGATAGTCAAGACACTCAACGAGATACTATGCGCATCTCTGGAGTATAACTGGTTGGACTACATGCCCCAAACGTGCCACTTCGTCACCTCTTGTTAATCTCAGAATAATTGTGCGCTGATTCGGACTGCATCCCCGCCCCTTTCTTCAAGTTGCTGCCGTGTGGTAGCCCATCTAATGCAGTCAAGGCGGTCTTTGGAGCGGAGTTCAGAGGAACGTTCAACCCGTGATCCAAAGGCCTGGTCCAGAACCAAGTCCAGACGTTGGCACCTACGACTCCGCCCATGTATGGCGTAGTGAGTATAGGCGTGGGCGTATATGTAGGCACCAACTTTGAGCTACTGATTGCTCCGAGATACCAGCGTTGGCACCGCCACGAGTCTGGACTCGGACGACAGAAGTGTACCGTTCAACTCATGACCTATCTTTTGGGTGTCTTGGCGTCTCACCATATGTCAGCATTCCAGAGTCACTACTTCCAAGGTTGGGCATGAAATTAGGTCTAGAGCAATCCATCTACCGAGAAGCGTTCCAGCTCCTTTCCTAGCTGAATGGCAAGCAATGGCATTTTTCTTGACCTGCGATTTCATCTCCGTGGGCCGTCTACAACTGTGTCTGGGAACTACGACGTATTCGAGAAGGTGGATTTCCTCTCCCGGCATTCGCTAATCAGTTAGCTCAGCAATGATTCAACGCCCTTGCTTTACCTTCTCACTACTAGGTGAGCCAGGCGCTCGATGCTCGACCTTTTGAATCATCATAGGGTACACTTGTCCGGCCTAATTTTGGCGTGCTTTTACGTCTTGCAGTGCGTACGTTTTTTCATCGGATGTCGGGAGTCGCTGTAATGCCTTTGTGACCCCGTTCTTTCCCCATTCCTATGCGCTGACGAACCATCAAATCATGCATGAGGTACCCATCTAAGTCTGCCCTTCTCTGCGCTTCCTGGTCGACTTCCAACTGCAGTAAGTACTTTTTTTTCCATCTAATTTCCGACCCCGCCAGCCGCTTCAATTCTTTAGGAATCCCATATTCAGCATCTTGGTATCCTGGCGGAAGGGCTAACTTACTTCTATATGCCATTGTGCCTCAGCACCCAAGGGGTCTGGCGGTCATATCCGCTGATCATCCACCGAACAAGAGACGAAGTAACCATTAGATTCTGCCATTCTCTTCGCTTCCGCGTCTACTTCCATCTGCCGTATTGGTAGGTTGGAGTATCACTACAAATGCGGCAGCGCCGCGGCAGTATCTCGTATGTGTCACGGTCAGATGACAGCGTCTTGCTATTCTTTGCAGACGTGAGTACTTGGCGGAACTCGTGGATATACAGGTCCTCACAGAATGCACACTCGTTGGCCTGCACGCCAAGATCATCGACACTGACGGTGTACTAGCGGTAGGGCTGTTCGTAAATGAGGACCGAGGTTGTGGGTGAGTAGCTAACCGAAGTACACTTTACGCCCAACCATTTGGGTGTCAGTGTAAGATGCGGATGAACCCTGGAATGTTGGCATGCATTCCGGGATGAGATCCAGGCCAGGTACCGCCACGGTACATGCAACGAGGGTAAAGCATCAGTAAGGAAAGTCGAGAGAACATCTGGAATATGAAGATAAATGGTTGCAAATGGAATCCACGTCACTCGACATTTCAAGTTTGGGCCCTACTAGCATAGAGAGCCAGTAGAACGTGCAACATTGGGATGTGCTTCCCTCGTTTTCCTTTCCTTTCCTTTTCCTTTTACATTTTATTTTCAACGACGTCGGGAATTACCAAGCACCCAATCGTCCCTAGTATAAAACAGGCCCTCTAGGCCCTTCCTACCCTCAGGATATCGATTCTATTCACACCCCCTCTGCACTATGGTCAAGATAGAAGTCAACGTCAATTACCGTCTCCTCAACCTCGAGGCAGGTACATACCTGACCATCGATAGCAAAGACAATGTTTCCAGTACGTTCATTTCTCTCCCCACGTCTACCCCACGTGTTGTTCCATCCATCTGTGAAGCTTACCGAACGCGCCTCGACAGTCGTCTGCCAGCAATACATAGACAAATCCTGTCAAGTGGTACGCATCTCTATCATCCCTCCCGCCCTCCCGCCCCAACTGCCCAGTCATCAAAATGCAGCATGAGCGCTGACATGCAGATAGTTCATCTTTGAGGCCTCCGCCCGAGACAACGCATACTTCCTCAAATCCACGGAGACCAATCAATATGTCGCCGTCCCCAATGACCATCTTGTCAAAGGGGAACAGCTCAAGGCTAATTTTGCGCCGTTTGAGTGGTGTGCCGTGGACGAGCCGCACATGGCCATAGCAGCGAGGTGAGTCGAGTCTGTTTCGCGCCGACCACTTTTGGGAACATTTCACTTTTATTTGCTTTTTCTTTCTGTGTCCCTGGATGGCATGCCGTCATTTTGGAATCCGTGTTGGTGATGTCTGGATGCTCACAACGTGATTCGGTAGGATGAGGCCATCGGCAAAACCCGACTTATACGCAGACCTCCGCGAAGGAAGCCCTAAGGATGGCACCCCTGTCCAATTGTACCCAAGGAGTGGTAACAATCAGGTCTTTGTCTTACTGAAGGAGCAGTGACCTGTTTTCGGCGACTGCGATTGTAAGAATAGTTAGGTCTAGCCTGAGGCGAATCGCGATGTGTAGCAGTGCCAGTTGTAGTGAATGCGATTTTGTGTGTCAGTTCGTTCTCACTGGATAACATCATCTTCGATGGTGATGTATTCTAATTCCGATGATGGACTCGTTGAACGGCTCGATGACCGGAATTTGGAGTAATCTCAAGTACGTTGGAGACTGCTGAGTTGGAATGTGTCTGAAGACTCTATGCGCGTGCATGTTCGACACACATTGCATTATCACGATATCTACCACTTGTGTACAAAGATTCAATTTGTGATCAGTACCAAGACAGGCGATTAGTGGCGATTTAAATATATTCTCGTGCGATTATGATCGGTCAAGCACTTATACATCGGATACGATAATGTGTGACACAGTGTGATATATCTAGATTAACCGGGGATGATATATCCTACAGCCCAGGACATATTCCACTATAAATTCGGCCGTCACTTTCCCGTGTTCACATCATTGTGACCCGCGCCGAGATGTGGAGAAGTACTCTGCTATCAAAAATCGTGTTACTTAACCACGCCGTTGGCACAAATGGCACAAGCTTCAAATTTACACAACTAAACATCACGATCCGCCTCTATTCTTACACTCGCCATCGGCGCCGAAAGAAGTGAAATGTATTTACTGAATCCTCTGCAGCTTCCAGACCTGATTTTGGCCCTCCCAACGACCCCACAACTCGACAGGGGTGCCAGGCGTCGAGTTTCCATGGTCGGAGAGATCGACGCAAAAGGAGGTGTTGCCCGCCGGCAAGAGTCTGCCGCGAAATTCCCGAAACGACCACATTACGCCGATTGCGCACGGATATTCAAAAGGAGCAAAAGGTCACGACAGTGGTCAGCACACGCAGTGACGCAACGGACGACCTCCCATCACAGCTGACTCACCTCACACCGTTGTCCACGCCCGGCTCGTCCTCGATGCGCCACGTGTACGGGGAATAGGCAGCGATGACCTTTTGCCCGTCGCGCGGATCGCCAGCGACGGAGAGGTATTGGCCACTCCCCGCAGACTTGAGGTTGAACGTCCTGTCGCCGCCGGCGCTCTGAAAGATCCACTGTGTCGACGTGTCAGCGACCGTGATGCGTCACGATGATCGTGCGCGTTGAGGCGGAAGATCGGGTGAGATGCGTACCGCTTGATTGGGTCCGTTGTGGTACCCATAGCCGATGACTGTCGAGGCATGTTTGGTAAGGTTCAGGTCAAGGCATGAGGTCGGGAGGAAAGAGGGGTGAAACGTACTGGCAACATTATCACCGCCAGAGAGGTCAAGGCAAGTACCTCCCTTGAGGTTGGTGAGAGAGTACATACTGTTCGCTTGAATGCAGGCCATAGTGCGAAGGATGTGAACAGGTTCGATATCCTAAGGGAAGAAAGAGGAGCCTTAAGAGGTCTGGTTTTTATAGTGCAAACGTTTTCATGACGTTCGTAATCGGTGGAGCTGACGTTTGTTTGCCCCCTATCTCGCCGTCGGCATCCAATATGCCGTATCAAAGACACCAATGTCATTGATTTCCCTGGATCTGGGCCAGTCCTGATGACCTCATACCCCCACTCTCTGCTTCGTGAACCCAAACGCGCATGGATATTGACGTGATCCTGTTATATGTACTGTACACATGAGCCGATGGATGATCGATATCGCCCTGATTTTACGTCGATCGCCTCGTCTTCCAGCATATCCCCCTTTTAAACTTGTCCCCCCGTTCGAGACAGCAGGAAAAGAAAAATCCCTGTCGAAAACACGCCCGATCACACGAGGGTTTTGCACAGCATGCTCTCCAGCCTGCAATACTCGGGAACGATGGCCGCATAGGTCATGAACGCGTCCACGTCTGCTTCCGCCACCTTCGCCAGCCCAATCTGGGCCTCCGAATCTGCAGTCGGCATCGCCGTGACAGGGGTGAGACTCGTGGTCTGTGGCGCGGCTGTACCATTGTTTCCCCCAGGACTTGCTGCGCCTCCCAGCTCAGGCGTCGTGAACGCTGTCGAAGGTGCGCCCGAGCCCGTGCTAGTGCTGGTGTCTACGGTCGATCCAGTGAGCGTCCGCATCCGGCCAATGTCCCGCCCAAGATCCCGATCTGCAAAGCCGCCCGCAAACACTGACGCGTTCAGCATCCCGACGCTTCGTTCCATCTCCTCTACTTCGTCCTCTTCTTCCTCCACGACGATGGTAGAACCGAGACCTGATCGTGGGTGGCCATAGGGCGTGCTAGTGCCGCTATTGGCGCCACTCCCGCCGTTCCCGGCCAAAGGTCCGTTTACGTTGGTGCGTAGTGGCGTGCCACCAGATGCAACCCACCGCTTCCCGTACAACCTTCGTATTTCGTCCTCGAACCCACCAAGGCCTCTACCAGTCCCCGAACCACCACTGACAGAACTACGCTCCTTGCCCCAGATCCAGCGCGCAAAGTATGCACCACCGAGAGACGCTCGACTGGGGAAACCACCCGCGGGCGCATTGCGATGTGGGACGACTTGGGCAGAGTCCACTTGCGTGTTTGGCATAAAAACCGGAGCATTGAAGACGTCCCCGACCAGATTGGCGACCGAAGGGAAGTTTGCTGCCGCTCCCGCGACAAGCATCCGAGCTGGTAAGGGTGAGTAGTCGTACGGATCAAACGCGAGCCCAAGACTTGTTGCACGACTGTTTGGAGCAGATGCTGCTATGGGACTCGGCCCCGGTGTCTGCACGTTCCCACGATTGCGGTTGATGTTGGACCCGAGTACACCGGTCGATATCATCCGGGACCATCGAACACGGAAGGAGAGAACCTGGCTTTCGAGAAGACATCGCGGATTTGCGCGAAGATCTCTGAATTCGTTGACTTTGATGCCCGTCTCGAAGCGGTAGATTCCCTTGACGTGTGACAATGGATAACTATCCCCTTGCAACAACCAAAAGCTGAAAAGCTTGTCGTCGAGCCTTTGTGTGGAGTGCCGTACGCAGTTTAGGATCGGAATGCAAATCCTCCCAGATGATGTTCACGTACCCGATGGAACCACCAGGGGGAACGATAGCGACCAAACGGTCGAAAGCACTCCAGCTCTTGGTGTACATGTCTCGAACCAGGGCACGAGGAACATCAGCATTTCTGGAGCAGACGTTAGGCAAAACGAAGACGCGAAGGCAGTCAAAAGGCAAATTTACCTGCTTGTTAGCATAGCGATGAATCTTCGCTTTTCTCCGGCATCCTGTGCTGGATGCGGAAATAGGGTATAAAGGCGAGTGGGATGATAGTGTTGCGCGGGTGTGAGAAGGGTATCCATGGGTCCAAACGATAGCACGGCATCTCCAGGTGATGGACAGAGAGAGAGATACACAGAAAGATAATCAGACGTAAATGGTGTGACGACGGTATCTGAGGAAACAACAAAAACATAAATCGACCCAGAACTTCCACGCAAGCATGGGCAACACGTACCAGGTTCAAAACCATATCTCTCACACAGATACCGCGATACGTTGGCGACTTTTCTACCGCTTGCCAAGTCGACCTCGCCGAGCCATCCTCGGATCCTCCGTCCCTCCTCTCGACTACCACCGACGATCTCGAGGACGCCTTCATCCCAATGTCCCTGGGTTGGACTGCCTTGACCACTGCCGTGTGACCACATACCAGTGGCACATGCCTCTGCCTCACCCATGTTCACCCACTCACCGACGATCATGCTCGCGATGAACGTGCTCGCGAGTTGTACCTTGCCCGTACGTGCCCACACGTCCGAGGTCCAGGACTCCCGAATGCGAAGGAGCTGAGCCGCGAGAATCGACGCGTTGGCACACGTACCAACACGCGCAGCCATGATGTCTGGACCTCCGAGGAGCGCTTCGAGGGCCAAGGCGTGGGTATGCGCGGACGTATCTTGTGCGACGGGGGTGTTGGCCAGCGAAAACGTATTTGGAGGAAGTTGGGAATTCAGCGGAAGTCGCGGATCCAACGCGGGGAATGAAGGGATCGGGGTTGACTTCCACCAGACGACGGCATGCTACAAAAGATGACACCAAGGGTCGGATTACCGACAAACAAGCGCCAAAGAGAGTTGGCGACGACGTCCAACGCACCTGAGCACAACCACCGATCGATTTTATTCTCGTCACATCGTAATTTCTGGAAAGCTTTTCGAGGAGAAAGTCTTCAAGATGAAGAATGGTAGGAAATGTTCAAACACGTGCCGAATAAAGTTACGATCGAGTGAATTATAAAAAAGCCAAATTAGTAAGTCGTTGATATGAGAAATTTGATTCCGCGCAAAGTACGCACCCAGGCCTTTCACCCACATATCGACCGGAGTCGTATAAGCATCTCCCGGTGTCGTGAATATACCACCCTGGGTCCTGGTCAAGAATCAGCACAACTAGGAATTCGTGATATATGAGTTTTGGAGGCATGAAAACTCAAGAAGAGTGATCGGTGGGTGTGGAGGGATGCATGGAAGGACACTCACTGATATTCCGATAATTCGGAATCAAAGTCTACACACTCGACTCCTACGAGCTCCAGACTCTCGTCTACGATGGATGCACGGAACTGATCGGTAGCAAGTTCGAGTCCAAGAAATAGCGCTGGACCCGTCTTGGGTGCCGGGGCCATGTTTTTTCAGATCGAAAAGGGTATGGAAACGTGGTGAGTCGCAACGCGAAAGGAGGCGATCCTGTCGTCGAGATTATTCGAGAGGGGGTGAGTCTTGTTGATTGTTTTTGGCACACAACGACGTAGTCAAGCTAACCTATGAGTCGTTAAATGATGAGGTGGATAAAAAACAAAGAGACGACGACGATCGTAACAAGAAAAAAAGTAGAGGGAGAGAGTGGAAGACGATGCAAGCGACGATATGATTCCGCTTCCGAATTCTCACCAGGACAAGTGCTCGTTGGAATTTCCATTTCTTCCCACGCCGGTGACAAAAAGCTTCCGCTTTCCTTTTGTCCACCTTTCAATAAGTCGTAGGCTAGCTTGACTACGTCGTTGTGTGCCAAAAACAATCAACAAGACTCACCCCCTCTCGAATAATCTCGACGACAGGATCGCCTCCTTTCGCGTTGCGACTCACCACGTTTCCATACCGCTCAGGCGTGTCAGTGAGGTTCGTGTAAGTGGTGGATTAGACACATGGACACCTTGACACTGCCTTCTTCTACGATATCCGTAATCCAGAAGGCTCCCGTTCACCCCAATTCCAGCTTCGACCCAGTCAATGAAGACTCGTCCATGAGAAGTCTCCCTTTTCGAGCTTGTTCGAGTCTGCCATATGTTCAAGTCTGGATTGAAATGAAAACCAAACCTCGTCTGCTTATATATCGCGGTACATTAATGGTGCATTCGACACTCGTACCAACGTCATCAACGCGACAAACTTTCTGAGATCGAACTCCAACAACTGTTCTCAAGGCTACATTGATATGACAAACTCTATCCCTTGCCGCGCTTGGAATGGAGAAGCCCTAGAGCTTTGAAGTTTTTTGGGATGTGACTATTATGGCATAATTTTTTTTTCTCATGAAAAGCAGTATCGGAGGTCATACTAATCGTGTCCTGCTCGATCCAGACTCTCAGCCATTCAACAGCACGTTCAATTTCTCGTCAATTTATCGGCTGACGTGTCTCGTTCATTCACAGCGCGATCGACAAGATTTTGGCGTGGCAGCATCCAGATGGCGGGTTTAGTGATGGGCCAGGACAAACAGCACATCTATGCTTCGGTCTGCTTGCTCGAGATTGTTGGCCGACCTGGTCCGGGAGGAGGCTGGGATCAGATCGACAGATATGTCCGAGTCGTTTCCGTTTCCCTGTCCATCTTTCGCTTCCAACGCGACGCGCTGACCCGTGTTTTAGGGAGAAGCTTTACGCCTTCTTCATGTCTCTGAAACAACCTGACGGATCCTTTCTCGTCACTTACGAAGCCGAGCTAGACGTCCGATAACCGTCTCGCCTCTCACGCGCACGTACCCACGACCGACCGACCGACTCTGAACGCGGTTACAGAGGTTGTTGTGATGGCGTGTGAAGATACAGGATCCGAGATTGAATTGGGCGGGTTGCGAGGTCGCACGAATAAACTCATCGACGGGTGTCATTTGTGGTGGGTCGGGGGTTGTTTTGCGTTGTTACCATCGCAGGGGGGTGGTCATGTGCACCATGCTCCTACACACGATCCAACCACGCCCACGGACGGGGAGCGGGACGATGTTGATGGCGAGGACTCTTGTATGACATCAGTGCATCAATGCTGAGCCCGTCACTCATACCCACCTATAGAGTTGCTGTGGAACAAACCGGCATTGCAGATGTACATCTTGTGTGCGGCGCAACACCCAGCTGCAGGTCTCCGGGATAAACCATTTCATCTCATTGTGGCTCTCGTACGCCGACAAGTACTAATGCGGAATGGACAGGAGCGCGGACGCGTATCATACGTTGTATTGTCTCGTTGGGCTCTCGGCTGCTCAGCACTGCACCAACCCTCTGCTGGCTCGACGTGCCGAGGTAGATCAAGCGTGGCAGGTGACTTTGGGTGACGTCTCGTCCCTCTTACTGTTTCGGTATGGATGCAGAACAACGGCCAGATCCACCAAACGAGCGACTTTTCAGAATCTCGTTCGCAGATGCGTTCCCGTGGACTGAAGAGGAGGGGGTGTCGCAGTTCTCGGGAGGTGTTGAGCCGTCTGGTACGTTGCCCCAATATTTGTCACACTACTCATCGACGACGAACTTCTGCCCAGTTCGCCACTCAACATTGTTCAATCTGTCCGTGACTCACACCGAAGGCATCATGTCGTCTTTCTACAGCCAAACCGTTCCGAGACGGAAATGACGACGATAAAATGATGGTGATAATGTTATAACAACAGCGAATACCAAGTATGCACGATCGGATCGAAAGTCATATACGACTATGTACAACCCTTGAATGATGTACGAAAGCGGAAAGGAGCATGATACAACAAATATACACTACACGAATGATGATTCGGACAGCCATACGATGATGTAAGAATCTGTTGTCCTGTCGCCTCCTTCGACCCTCCCTCTGCACTGCCACACCAGGTCGGGAATGGTCACGGGCCGACTCACGGTAGGAGCCGAGGCTTATTAGTCAGCAAGTTCATGTAGAGCCATTCGGGCACTCTCACTCCTGTTAGACTAGTCCAAGCACCTCTTCGGGATCGCGTGGCTCTGCGATCGAGATCATTGTTGAGTACCCCAATCAACGAACGTCGCTGAGATGTGACGAGGATAGGAGCACCTTTTCACGTACGCCGAAGGCGTCGCTGTGTCATGATCACTCGCTTTTTCTGCCCAGTGGCTTGCCCACCGTATGGCCCGGCGGTATGCTTATCACCTCCTATTGGCATTATTTGCGGGTGCTGCACTGATCAAACGCACAAACACGCCAGTATGGTATGATACAAGTCGGAGGTATCCGTCCCCAACTTTTCGTTCTCATTCACTGTCATCTCCCCCTCAGGCTGGACCACCTGTCCACTCACTGATCCGAAAAACGTCTGCACAATGTGTACCCATCCAGCTCGATGCGATCATGAGCGAAAAAACGTCGCGACAGAAGATAACCTGGCTAATTTCCTACATTGGCAGCCAGTGAAAGCGCTTCTCTGAAATGTTCAGGCTATATCGTCGGAGGATAGGAAAGAGTTGAAGGTCTGGTCAGGCACAACCCATGATGTATCACTAGTGGGACTGCATGCCCAAGAGGACGAATGTGCCACTGCGTTACCCCTTGTTAATCTCGGCGTAGCCTGTGCGCTGATCAGTCACAGCCCGGCCCCTTTCTTGCTGCTGTGCGCGATTGTTCGGTGGCCCATCTAACGCGGTCAAGGTGATCTTTGGAGCGGAGTGCAGGAAATCGCTCAACCCGTGATCCAAGAGCCCGGTCTAGACTGTCAATATTAAGTTGGCACCTACGCCCATGCCAATGTATAGCGCAGTGCGTACATGTATGGGCGTAGTTGTAGGCACCCGGTTTGAGCTACTGATTGCTCCAAGATACCACCGCTGGTACAGGCACGAGTCTGAACTCGGACGACAGAAGTATCGTTCAACTCATGACTTATCTTTTTGGTGTCTCGCCTCACCATATACCAACAGTCCAGGGCCACTGCTTTCAAGGTTGGGCATGGGATTACGTCTAGAACAATCCATTCATCTGTCTTGTCTATGAGGCACGTTCTGACTCCTCAATCAGCTGAATTCCAGGCAATGATATTTTTCTCGACCAGAGATTTGATCTCCGTGGGCCGTTTAGAACTGTCTCTGGTAGGTACGACGCATTCGAGGCTGCATTTCCACTCCCGGCATTCGCTAATCAGTTAGCTCAGAAATCATTCAACACCCTTGTTTTACCTTCTCACTACTGGGCAAGCCAGCGGTCGATGTTCGACCTGTTGCATCACCATAGGGTAGACTTGTCCGGTAGAATTCTGACATGCTTGTGCATGTTGCAGTGCGTACCTTTTTTCCATCGGGCTTCGGACGTCGGCGGTCGCTGTAATGCCTTTGCGACCGCGTTCTTTCCCCGTTCCTATCCGCTGATATGATCTACCGAACAGGAAACGAAGCAATCATTAGATTCTGCCATTGCCTCCGCTTCCACGTCGACTTCCATGTGCCGTACTGGTGAGTTGGATGATCGCAACAGATGCGGAAACGCTGCGGCGGTATCTCGTATGTATCACGGTCGGATGACAACGCCTCGCTATTCTTTGCAGAGGTGAGTACTTGGCGGAACTCGTGGATATACAAACCCTCACAGAATGCACACTCATTGGCCTGCACGCCAAGCTCATCGATACCCATGATGTACCACTGGTAGGGCCATCATTGAATGAGGACCGAGGTTGTAGGTGAGTAACTAATCGAAGTACACTTCGTTTACACCAGCCTGTCTGGGCGCTAAGGTTGGCCGAACAGAGTAGTGCAGGTCGCGCAACCGAAGCACCGTCAGCCCAGTGAGTGTGGACAAATACCATGGAATGTGATAGTTGGAAGTGGTGTTCGTCCACACTCAGTCTTTGAGATGGAATTCACATAATTCCCTCGAGCGCCGGATCGTTCATCACATATACAAATTAGGAAGGCTACAAAAGCAAGTCCACGTCCGTCCAAAATTCTAACTTGAATGGCAAGTCAAAAGCGATCCACATCGACATAGAATCAATGGTGACCGACACCGCTTAACCACATCCTGCATTCATCCAGTTCCATCTGCAAGCCGTAGCGTCAGCTAACGTCAATACGGAAGGGACGCGACTCACAGCGGAAATCTGCAGTACATCTCTGACGTCCAAAATGACGTCATCCACCAACTGGGTCGCTTCAAAGTGAGGTACCTGCCACGACTCGATGTCATCGGGCGTACGATCGGAAACTGGAAGCTGGTGTAGAGCATTGCATTGACAGACATTAGCTTCGACTTCTGTCCTGTAGTGGCGCGCCAGCGCAAAATTGAGTCCGTCGATGAGTGCCGCGGCGGTAACCAAGGTGACTGGATATTGCAACATGTCTGGCTCTGCACATCGTGTTTCAGAGGAGCATTACTAGGAATAATGGATACTTACCGAGAAGCGATTCGAATAACCTGTCCCAAGTCACGCATTGAACGACTGTCCAACCGTCTCGTATCGGTACAGTCGCCTTGCGCAAGGTAGGCAATGCATTCCATAGCTCGTCCAAGACATCTTGCGGCGTGCAGCTCCCCAGCAGAAACTGGAATGTGTACATGATATCACGCTGTGCGAGCTGGGCACAGTATGTTTAGCACTTCGTGTCAATTAGAATCGTCGAATACTCACTTCAAGCGCCGTATGGGTCATGGAATGGGGTGCCATGCCAAGAAAATCGGCAGCGAATATAGGGCCGAGTGGCGGGAGGCAGTCACGATGAAGCTAACCATCATCAAGTTGATTGTCCGAAAGAAAAAACAAACTAATGCGTACCTTGACACTCAGTGCCATGCATGCCACTGCGAGATCCCAGACGTCCCATTCGAAACCGGAGTCCTCATGCAATTCCCAGGATTCCCTTTGGAGACGCTCGTGCTTGCACGCCTCTTTCCAGAACTGAACCTTGTCTGGAAGAAGGAAGTACCTATGAAATAAATGTGCGGCGTGGAACCGCGTCTCTGCTGAGTTCGTAAGCTGGTCGTAAAGATCGATACCGAGAGGACGTCCATGTCGAGACGATTTTTCGTGTGGTACTGGTTTTTTTGGGAGTTTCTGAAGCGAAGATGAGGTTTGCATCAAATGTCACCGATCCGCTCGAACGTTCACCGTACCTTGAGTATCCACTCTGTAATCTGTTTCCGAAACTCGTCCGGGATACCGAATGCGTCGGGCCACGTTTCCCGATTAACAAAACGATGCTGCTGCACGAGGATCTTCATGCTCGGTGCAGGATCCTGACTCTCTTGGGACTCAATCGCGGAGCGCGAACTCTCTTCTTCCCACTGACCACGACTGTCGCTCGAATCGGATGTGCTTGCACTGTCTCGTCGCGAGAAGGTAGGATCCGTCGCATATGTCGCTTTCAATCGCTCCGTGCGTTTCTCGTCGTGGACATTCAAACCGTCCCTTGCGCGCTCTGAGTGTTCCCTGAGGAGAAGCGCCTTGATACGGTTGATCGCTTCGTCTTCGGCAGAACACACAAATGTAGGCGCGATATGTGGAGGTGGTGCGATGATGGGCACGGGGGGAATGGCAGGTATGTCCAAGGATCTGCGGTGATAGACTACGAGCGTTCGAACCAATGGATTTGCCTTCGATCGGGCGTAGTCCACGGAGTTTGGGAGCGGGGTGCTTGGAACCGTCGGTGGATAATCCTTGTCCGGGACAGGTCGGGAAGTCGGTGAACTCAGAGGGGAAGGATAGAAAAGCGATTCCTGGGAGAGAGAGGCGTATATATGCGCATTGTTGAGCGAAGTGTATATACAGTGACCTCGAGCGTACCGTTGACTCTTCTTCCGAGCATACAGAGACTTCCGATCTCAATGATCGCGCGCGTCGTATACTTGCAGGTTCCGTGGCTTGGTATTTCGATTCGACATTCGAGTCGCCAGCGCAGGAGAAATGTGACACCATTCGATCGAGCTTCACCTTCTTCGATTCCGGGGGACCATCGACCGAGGAGCGGCGTCGTTTTAGGCGACTATCGAGGGTAGCCTGAGCGGGGAGAATAGACACTCTGCGAGAAGCCATCTTGGAGGCTACTTCACCATTTCCGTTCGTTTCGCTACTTGTGGTTGTGGCATCGTGGGGCCTATTGTTCTCGGTACCGTGTGGCAAAGCGGGTTCAAGTTCGGCCGATACCGCCAAGTCGAGGATGGTAGGACCGGACATGATGGCTCTCTTGCGAGAAGCAGGTACGAGACGCCCCGGAGCAGAGACACGGCTGATTTTGTCGGGTTTTGCATCACTGGTCGTTTGTTCGATAGTAGTTCGGATCGTCACCGCGCATACATCCTGCACTTTCGCTGGAATGTCGTCTGCCACAAATTGTCGTTCGCTAGTCGCACACAGAGGCTTGTCGAGGGACCCTTGAGCAGCGCTGAAAACAGGTATCGAGGTATTTCTTTCAGACGTATCTGCGGGGTGACCCTGTGCTTGCAAAGGAGTGCCCATATTGGTCTGAGCGGAGGGGACTTTGTGTGTTTGAAACCTGAGTGTTGCTGAGGGAGAAGGATTCATCCACGTCGTGGTAGGAAAGACGAACGCATTCGAATCCGCCCAGGCGTTATATGGTGCTTTGACTTGCGATTGTCCATGGTCACGCGGGCCACAAGACAAAAGTCGGCCCACAGTCACGTCCTCGCGGCGTGACGTCGGCATAGCCAGATCCGTCGAGAATGAGGAGTCCGTACCGAGGCCGTCAGGCGAGGAAGAGTCCGGAGGGGGGATCGTTCCCGGCGATTCCCATTTTTCGGCGTAGACATTGTTCTTCGGAGTGCTCGCCGCGCACGGTTGCTGTGACCCACGTCCGGGACATTGCATCATATCATCTATGTCCAGGTCCTGATTTTCGAAGGCGACGACCCCGAGAAAATGGTTCCCGTCGGCCGTACGAAAAAATAGTTCGTCATCGTCGAAATTGGGTGATTTTTCGTGACCATCGAGGGTGCAGGACTCTTGAAATGTGGAATTTGACCAAGCAGAATAGGAAAATTCGCAGTTGCAGCAAGAGCCTTGCATGGAACAGAGCCAGCAAAAGTCGTCGATGTTGCAAATACTCATCGGAGGGCCGGTTCAGACTGAGGTAGCAAGGGAAGAGAAAACTCGGAGAAACTTCGGATATTTAGGGGAGCTTAAATGATTGCCTCAAATGGAAGGGGTGCTTCGGAAGGGTTCAGACCCCCTTGTGCGGACAACTCTGCATCAGTGTCATGAATGAATGAACAATGTAGAGATAGACACTCTGTGCGAACGTGGGTATTTTCAGAGCAAAGATTGGATCTACAGGATATAACCAGTAACTCCAGAGACGTGCTTGAACTGGCCGGTCTTGCCGCCACTCGTTTTCAAGCCTGACCAATCCCAGGACCCTGCAGAAAACCATTGATCATCTGCCACTGTTTGAATTGAATGGGAGCCTCATACCAGTGCAAGAACCTTCACCGCAGTTCACGGCGACCATTTCAGCATCACCCGTGACGCTGAGGTCGGTCATGCCGGGGGAGAAATTGATGTCCTATCAATAACATCCGATCTGAATCAGTATCTGCTTTGTTCCCGACAAGGTTTAATTTCTCACGGATATGATGACGCCATTTCCAGGTGACCCAAGAGCTTCCGGGTAACTTTGAGTAATCAGCAGACCATACGAGGTACAGTTTATCGCAGTGTTGTCCTGGTTGATGCACAATGAGCACGATCCCTGGATAGATAGGGTAGATCTACATACGGAATACGTAATATTGGCGACCCTACTGTTAGTTGCAACTTTGTCGGTCTTGATGCGGAACGCTTGTGCGCTATGGGCCATCAGTTTGAACACCTTTTATGCTTGAATCTGAAATTTTGAAGCACCTATTGACGACTTTGTTGCCCCGAAAGACGACACCGTCAACGATAGCACCAGAGGAGATTGAGCCCTGCAGTTTGCGATCATAGAATTTACGCGTTTCAGTGACTGTATAGAGCCACGTACGATGGATATGCCGTGACCACTATGGCAGTAATTGTCTTCGAATACAATGTTCTTCCCACCGTTGATAGCCAAGCAATCATCCTTAACGATAGATCAGTCAACGGATTCATCACAGCTAGACAATAATCATGAGTACCTGGTTGATCACGGTACTGTGCGCCGTCTGTGTTAATACTGCACCAAAATAGGACGATATGCATTTTACCTGTCCTTAATGACAACGTCATCTCCACTGACGTCAAAACCATCGGTATTGTGTCCTGCGGATTAGATCAATGTTCAAGTTCTCATGTAACACTGAGTACCCATACCAGCAGGAAGGCCCTTGCTTTTGGCATTAGGGTATTTTCCTTGACCTTTACATTCAAACGTCGAGAAAAACGACAGTAGCAAAGGAAATGAGTGCCTCACTGTCGTCAATGATGACACCGCTGATGACGACCGGGCCGGGATTGTTTACGGCGAAGCAATGTGCCGGGGAATTGACGACGTGAACATCCTAAAACCAGGCCAGTTGTGGTACAATACCATGCAACAGGTACTAGTCACATACAGACAACGTTCCAGAAATCTCGATCCTATACTATCAAGTCAGGAATGATGTGATTTCAGTAAAATGCGCGCACCTCATCATGGGCTTGGGCTTAGTGACGCCACCTTTGCCTCCGAGACCGTCCTGAGGTGGGTCAGACTTTGACAAAACATACTGCAGCCTCATTCACCCAATAGAAAGGTCCACCGCCATCCCAGATGTGCCCGTTTCCGCTGACTGAAAGTGTATCAGTGGGAATGAGCTGAAAGAGTACTCGAAGCAGGCTCACATCTGATGTCTTGCCCTCTGTCGCCGATAGATCGAGGTCAGTTAAAGAGCAGATTGCATTCAACACATCTAAATCCGACGTACTTGATCTCGAACAAAGGACCGGCCCAGCTCAGGTTTCCAAACTGGATCTCTCCCACTGGGCAAGTCGTCAGCAAATTTAACCCAGCATAAAATAAATGGGGATCTCTTACAAACGTTGACAGTAGTACCTTGCTGCAAGTCGAGGGTAAACGTTTTCCCAGCTGGCACGGTAAAAGAGTTGATGTTCACAGTAGTACACTGGACTGCAGCGCTCACGTCACTCAGTGACGAGATCGTGCCTACACAGTTGCTGTATGATGCCTGCGGCACTGCCTTGGCCAAAGTAAAGAGTGAAAGAAGAGCGAGGAATGGGGACATCCTCATGCGAGTTGAACGCCGGAACTTGTATTGGCTCTAATAACGATCATGCTTCCGCTTTTATGCAGCTATTCGTCCGAAGGGCCTGGCGACCCGGTCGAAATGTCAAGCGAACACGGAGCGAATAATACTGCCACTGATCATCAACTAAAGTTTTTGGGCTGTTTGAGAGCCTTATCGATCGCCGGTACTACATACAAAGTTTACCCAAGGACAATCCGAGGGCGGGAAAGATCGGAAAGCCAGAGAAGCAGCTTGTCCAAAGTATGTCCTTCCGTTGGTACCTGAGGGCTGAAACGTGTAGTAAGTGGACGGAACTTCACATGGAAACGCGAGATCGATGGGGTGCTAAGTAATGAGTCAGGCACCCGAGAGTGGAGGCAGCAAAGTAGCACGTCAAATTTAAAGCAACCGATCCATGGCCCGGATCTGCAAAGTAGACAAGTATCGTGAAGGCCCATTTGAGAGCTATATGGAGACTACATCTGCAGGTGCGAACCGGGTTAGCTGACGCCGACGGACTTCTGAATCGCATGGGCTGAACTAAAGGGGGATGGTATAGTTTTAGGCTTCAGCCAACTAATCGAAGCTCGCGAAACAACAAGAAACTCCGAGTCTCCCTGCCGTGCCATATTAGTTACTAGACTGTTCCGCAGATTAGTAGAGTTCTCGCCTCGCGGATACTGGAAGATACCGAAGACTGGATAGGGTGCTGGCAAGCGCGACGTACATTGAATGAGGTCCACAAGTGCACTGGCAACCGCCATGGACAAGTCGATCAACATTATTGAAGGGTCTTCAAGCCTTCCTCGATGTGACCATATTTAGTCCTCGCTGACACCAGAGTGTGCATGCAGCTTATCCGTCGGGTGTTGGAGACGTGACCCTGCTGCGGAGGAGTAAGTCCGAGCTTCGGAGTTGCCATAGGAAAACTAGCCTAGTAACCGCAGTGACTGATCACACACACTGGCAGTCGGTAGTGCAAAACTTACCGAACCGTCGGTTTCTCACATGGGTCTACCGTGATAGGCTGACTGGTCTGCAAGCTGTTCTTGGTAGTAGCGTACACCGTAAGTGGTGACGTGACTCGATCTACTAATATTCCATCCGAGTCGAATAACAGTTGTTAACATTTGCTTTTCAGTGTGATCCTGTACTGAAATGGAGTCATCATAGTGTTCTTCTCGATAGTCGGTACTGGACGGGTCACGTTTTACCGCCGGCCGTTCTTAGATAGCCAGCCCCCGGCCCCATCATCGTCCGGCTCACTATTATTATTTGGTCCTGTGCATGATTTATTTTTGGCGAGTCTCATGCTGTGACTTGGGCGCAGGAATGCTCATTACTTTCGCAAGCGCCATAAACAGGACTTTGAAGCAGCTGGATCCTTGTTAAGGGGATAAATTACTTCACCATGCCATCCTACTTGCAGCGTAAGTATATCGATCTTATCAGTTAGGTATGCTCCAAGTGGATCAACTGGGATCCGCCTATCGAAATCCGAGTCAGCTTCGTTCAAGTTGTGGGTAATACATACATTCCTGCCATCTCAAAACTTTTGTTCTTGACTGTTAGGTTGGTGCATATGGCTTCATCGACAGTGAGACAGGGGGTTTACGAGTGGAAGGGAACATATATGATTCCGAATTCCAGGCGGAGCTGGACAAGCACGGTGTAGAGATCAACATGGCCGACTCCCAACCGCAGGAAGGTCTGGTTAAGGACGATTTCATCGTCGCCTCCCGAGGGGCTAAACGTTGCCACTTGAGTGTGGACCAAGAAGTGTACGTATATAACGGTCCTACATGCCGAGCATTGTCGACATGGCCTGACCGACTCTACGCACTGACCACAGCGATATCGCAGATAGTATCACCAACGCATCCGTCAAAGGAAAGTGGCTGTTCAAGCGTGGCAAGCGAGACGCTATCCTCATAATGCACAGACCTCGTCAAATCTTCCTTCCACCTAAAGCGGTGCTGGAATCCCTCCACTGAGTGGACAAGCTCATCGACAAATGGCTCGTCACAAGCATTCATGTGTGCCCCGCATACCCCATGTACTTATCAGACAAATGTAGGGTTATCATTTTCCTCCTTTGTTTCGTACACATTGTTAATGGGACCGGCGACACAGCAGGTGACCAGGTCTCCCTCACTCTTGGATCCCAGGGGCCCATCACTGAAGTTACTGGGGTCGCCGCAAATGCCAACGGCGGCTTCACCTGGTCGGTTGATGCTCGAATGGGTCTCCTTAGCAAAGCATGCGATACAGCGGGCGACTACCTATACACACCTCTCCGAGTCTTTGAGGTGAAAAGTCCCATTGGGCGCATCAGGAATAATTTCTGGGATAGTTTTGAGCCCAAGCCATTGGGTGACGATTTGTCAGTATAATATACTTTGAGATGTGCCCGTTAGCTGACGTACCATTATGTGTCTGTGCTGCCAGGTGGTACATTCCATGCCCACCATGGGACCCACTTGATGAGGATGGTGAAGATCCTATTGATGTGGTGAGTGCGATCTGCATACTCACATTCGTTGTCGGCTCCCGATGGTTTGGGTTTCAGAGCATGCAAGATATTGAGCCCTTTGATCCATTCGCCGGACTAGTAGCGCAGTACTCTCAGAGGCCAATATATCCCATTGATCTCATTCAAATATGTCGATATGATCGGGCACCAATTCCAGTAGAGGGTCTGTTGGTCAAGGTATTGCGCTCAAACGAGCACGCTTCATCACATCATCCCGGGTAATGCCCCACATGTATGATCTAGATCTGATAGACGAGTCGGACCAAAATTGTCCACCTGGAAAACTGTATCGCCGTTTGATCGCCGTAGCCACATGGATCCCATGCGCAGGCTAGGTGTTCAGCGTGTTGTACTATCGCATAGTAGCAGTTTTAACCTTCATGATCCCGTCACCCAGCCTACGCAAACCCAGGCTCGAATGGATAGTTTGGTCCGGGATGCCATATGGCAAGTGAGATGAACAAGCTCGTTGAACCCATTCCCTTCCATTCCTTAGTTATCTCGGCAATGAATCTGCATCCGGCCCTTGCGCACACGTCGGCGTCACGATGGATACAATATGACGCCGTGTCAGGTTAGACAGATGAATATTCTGAATACCGACTGAAACAAGTTTGCTCCGTGTGGGGCTTGTGCCACCTGCCCTAAGACCAAAAAGTGATATGATGGCATTCAAGTTCCTGTGGCAACATTAGATGGGCTTATTTGGCGAAAGTGAATTTCATAGGGTTGTTCAAGTCTGCATGTATGATGAGACATACAAACTAAAGAGAATGAGTTGACCATTCCCATATACCCTAGAAGCATGGACTGGGAGGGGAGAGAAATCTACGATCGGGCACCACCAAATGCGATCGACGACTTTCGAAATATTGATGATGAAATTCAAGTTGTCGGATTAGACTCCGACTCGGAGTTCAATCCAAGCTTGGGGTTATGTAATGCTGGTGTTCCAAATCCACCATAACACACTCCACCCAATCGTGTCCCACTTTACCTATGTAAATTCACGGACGCTAATTCGAGCGAGGATATCTTCTGGATGGACCACGGCGTACTGGGATGATCTTGAATTCAACAATGACACTGGGAGGTGGTAGGCTTTCATCCAATGAAGTCGATCATTTTTGGCCCTCTTCTCTAATTCCCGGTGGTCTCTTTCAGCTTCAATCTCTGCCTCTCTTTGGGTTTCCTCTTACTGTCTACCTTCGTTCCGGAGGCGCTCAGGCTCGCAGACTTTAGCTTGGGATTGTACGTTCTGGCCAAGTTTCGATCTGTTGCTGGTGGTCGATGTGCCAGGCGCTGGTGAGTCGCTTGACGACAAGTTGGGCACGAAAAGTTCTTCAAGGAGGTGGCAAAGCACAAGGATCCCGAGTGATGTGGGAAGGACGAGCGGAATGGTAGCAGCACAGGGGAGAATCTGTGCCGGTTACCTACGCTCATCCAAAGAGTATGGTACTCTTCGGCTGCGCGCATACCTCGCTGTGCCATAGAGCCACAGAAATGGGGAAATGAGTAAGCACCCGCCGAAATAACCAATTGTCTGACCAAACCTATGAACGGGGACCGCACAATAGCCGTGTAGGATATATGCCACGGACTGGGTGCCTTGCGAACTCGAACGTTTGCGGATCTCGTTCCGGCGCGCAGCTTGTCCATCAACCTGCCAAATCCTGTTGGTTACACATTCCGTGACTATAAGTTGCGCCAACATGCAAATTTAGTAGTTCGCAATCGCACAAAGTTTCTCTACTCAGTCAACACCACCCTTTCTAATGAGCATAGTCGTGGCTTCTACAGAGCAGGCAGTCGCGCTCTTCAAGCCCATCGAGGTCGGCCGGATAGAACTTCAGCACCGTGTCGTTCTTGCCCCTATGACCCGCATGCGAGCGTATGCCTCCCATGTCCCCGGGCCTCAGCAAGTATCCTACTATTCTCAGCGTGCTTCTGTACCAGGGACCCTGCTCATCACAGAAGCCACTGTTATCTCCCATGATGCAGGAGGAGTAGTCCATGTCCCAGGTATCTATACCAATGCACAAATCAAAAGTTGGAAAGAGGTATGCAACCTTCTCTTCTGTCGCCGCCGACCCATCTACTACTCGTCTGACTGTGTGATTGCGATCGCACCAGGTCACGAACGCCGTCCATGCCAAGGGATCGTACATTTTCCTCCAGCTTTGGGCATTGGGTCGGGCCGCCGATATAGATTTCCTCGAGAAACAGGATCCTCCTTCACCGTACGTCTCCGCATCGTCCATCACCTTGACTGGCCGGTCAAAGCCACCTCGTCCATTGACCGAAACCGAGATCAAAGATTACATCGCCGCGTATGCAAAAGCAGCCAGCAATGCCGTACACAATGCCGGATTTGATGGGGTGGAGATAAACAGCGCACACGGTCATCTCTTGGATCAGTTCCTTCAAACTGTGTCCAACAAACGTACTGATAGGTGGGGCGGAGACGAAGAAGGCTGCACGAGATTCGCGAGGGAGGTCGTCGACGCTGTCGTGGATGCTGTCGGCGAAGACCGTGTTGGTATTCGTATCAGTCCCTGGGGCACTTTCCAAGGTGAGATCCCTGTGCTGATCTGCACGTTTTCCTGATTACCATGTTCTCCAGACATGAAGATGCCAGATCCCCGACCAACCTTTTCATACCTCGCTACCACTCTATGTGACAAGCATCCAAGGATGGCGTATCTCCATGTGGTCGAGCCTCGAGTGGCTGAGAACATGGAGGAAGTAATCCCAGGCCCAGACGAGAACAGCGACTTTTTGCGACAGATATGGAATGGTGGTGAAGGCAGTGAGCAGAGGATATACCCGCGAAACAGCAACGCGCACCGCGGAGGACAAAGGAGGGCTTATCGCGTTCGGCCGGCTGTATATATCAAACGTGAGGGTTCCCAGTCTTTTATTCCAGTTCCCTGTGTTCATTCATCGGCTTAACTACCAGCCTGATCTTCCTGTGCGGCTCCAGAAGAACCTACCCCTTGCGCCTGAGGACCGGTCAGTATACTACCTGCCAGGAAATTTGACACCTTTCGGATACAACGATTGGCCGTTCGCGGATGACATTGAAAATGTTTAAGGGATAGATGGAAAGCTCTGAGGTAATAGCCCGTAGACGAGACGACGTCAAACGTAGTTGCTTGCCAGTATGACAACGAATCCACCGTTTAGAACTCCGGAAAGGGGAGTGGCAGCCTATAAGACGATTCGTTCGAACGTGTCATGCGACGGGTTACCCTGCCATTCTTGCCCGGGCCCTGGGATCTCAATGTTTGGTTTTTTCAGTACAAAACCTTCCCAGTCAAGCTTCATCCTTGGCATCATGCTGAATCTGCATCGAACTTCGCACGGAATGCGACCTGGGCAGCACTATATGTAAGGGACGGGGGTATAGAGAGGTGAGCGGTGATACATTGCACAAGCATGAGGTGGTGTCGAATGGTCCAGTTGATCAAGATCTGACAGGATCAGCATACCGAATGGGGAGTGGTGTGATCAATAGCCCCGGTGACTGGGTTGGACTACATTGCCCAAATAATATCGATGCGACCAGGTGGTTGAACCGAATTCAGGGGTTTCTGTGGGAGAATCGCTGCGAGGATAGCCCTTGGTGCACCGTCCCCCCCGCCGCGCCATCCACGGTCCCCCCACAACCGCGTTCACCCGATCCTCTGTCACTTTCTGGTACTTTTGATCAATATTCACTAAGGACGAGGGAAGAAAAAAGGCAGCAAACGATGGTAACGCCTGGAACGAAACGGTGGAGGCACATCTTCGATATTCAGCATAATCATCAGCTCTGTTCGATTGCTCTCAATCAGAAATGCTCGAGTCCTGGCACCTGTATTTGGCCCCAAGAATTTTCCCTTTTAGACTCCGACAATGTCGTCTGAGCATGTTTTGATATGGTTGGGCATAGTCGATGGGCATTCGTAGAATCGTTCACCATACATCTCGGTTTGAAGAGAAGCCGAACAATCATGGTATCGTCAAGCTTCGCCTATC
>QGOI01004589.1:0-10512 GCA_003313885.1 Boletus sp. MG55
AGTGGGGAGGAGGGAGGCTTCCTGCTCGAAGAAGAGGGTGGAGAGAGGAAAGGGGAGGAATTCCCACAGGTGGTGCGGGCACCCGAGGCCCTTTCGAGCACTCACGTGCACATTTTGCGCTGCCATGCGGTCCCCACGTTGGCACATGCCAACGTGCCATGGGATCGCTCTTCGCCGCATCCGTACGACAGGACTCGATGAAGCGACACAGAGGGGAGGGTTTTGCCGCATCTGCAGCAAACGGCAAACGAGCATTACCACCTGTGCGAAAAATATTATCTAATCAACTATAAACTGTAAAATTAAGGTTTTCTTGATGACGACGATTTCTAAAGACGCGCGCTCCGTTTCTTGCCCCATCGATTTCTTCGAAGTCATATATGTATGGATTCCAAAAATCTTCGCATACCGCTGTCACAGAATCAACCGCCAATGATATGTATGTATGCCTGAATATACCGTTTCTCGATGCTTGACTACAAACCCGAAATCCTCTATTAGGTAACCGCTTGAGCGCAGCATCTCGCAATTGGGCCTAGTTGAGTACGTTGAGTGGTAACAGTATAAACTACCCAGACACTGTCCGGATCCTGCTTTCGTCACATAAAAGCCAGGGCTCGGGCCAAGGCAAGCCAGAACAATACTAGGTTCTGGAACGGATTGAAGGAACATTTTCAAGTTGGGGTCAAGGCTTGCCAGTGAGTTGCCCGCAACTTGTAGGTGTTGTTGAGGCTATTGTTCGCCAGCGTAATGCACTCCACTGGCACAGTGGCACAAGAAAATTTTGTGTACAGTCGCCCAAGTCGGCGTCGTGCTCGCTGTCAGTGTTGACGAACTTGAACACAACGCGAATTCTCACATATTTATCTTGCTAAATTAAAACTATTCTACACTATTTTCCCCACAAATTGAAGACCTCTTCTAAGATCCAGTGAGAGACACTTATTTGATAGTTCAATGCGACTTACCAACCGATTATCGGAATGACGTGCTTGTATCGGCACTCCTGTGGTCTGGCAACGAGCAGCGTCACTGGCAAAGCGGGAAGAGATGTCAATGGGAGAGAACATGGGCCGGGATGGAGGGGATTTCGGAGGTGCCCGTGCGCATGCTCATTGCGTATTTGCGTTCATTCGACAAGCTGAATTTCGAAGAACCTGTTGGGTCTCGGTAACAATGGTAAGTAACTATCCCTTTTTTTCCTTCGGGGCTTGTAGTACCTTAATTAACATAGCCTCCTATGCCAGTTTCTTCCCGCTTGTGATTATCCATAAGTCATTCAAGGACGCACAGTGGACCAGCAGCGTTCACGATATTCACAGGAAACCATCTCTGCTTCGGTGTTTACTGGTCACCAAATGGCGGTTTGGAGTGCCGAGATGCGCTGGTTGTTCCGCGTCGGCCATCCGAATGTGAACTATGAAAGCGGCTGTGTTCTGATGGCCACGCACACTCGAATGGTACGAATCAAGCCCCCTACTGCCGATGTTGAATCAATTAGATCCTTCTTGCGTCAATTAATTGACAGTATCCAACGAAAACCATCCAGCAGGCATCAAACCCCTGAGGCACGAGCTGTAGTATGCTGTACGATGATCGTGGATATCTATCTTTCAGGTAAATCTGCATCCTGTAAATACAGATTGACGTTAAGCCTTTTTGTGGCCTCCCCCCAGCGCTGCAACAGTACGCTCTCTGGTTGCAACTTTTGCACATCTCTCGGTCCCTTGATCTGGTATAGCAACATCATGGCTTCCACTCTAGAGTCTATTTTGCTGAATTTGCAGGTGAACAACTATGTGACTGGTATGTGAATCTTCACTTCGGGTTAGTCAATCTCACAGGATACTGCAGTTGCCGTGACTACTCTCGTCGGATATGATTACTGTAAGCAATTGCAGGTTTCTGCATGCTCCTTGACATTGACCAAACTTCTGCAAACATCGACAGTCCTCACGTTACCAAAAGAGGTGTTGTGTTGCATATCTGGTATCATCATATTCTAATCTATGCAGATAGAATATGTTTGGGTTGGCGGATACCAGTATGAGCATGTGGTATATTTCTGACGAGATCATAGAACAAACACTGGTCCAGGGTGTCTACATTGTTCGTTTTTGTACATATCAGGTACCACCTATGAACCCACACACTGAGTACCAACCATGTCCAGGCTCGTTACTTTGGCCTCTATAGTTTCTTGTATGTTTGTGCTTATTGTGATGTGTACCAAATATGCTCACCGTGAGTTCATCCACCAGGGTTGGTGCACTCCGTATGTTCGAAGCTTAGGATTGCCATTACTTCAACTGATCCACTGCATTAAAAGTGGGAACTTCAATTGTGCCCATTTCCGAACATGTAGGTTTTACTGCATTGCTAATGACTGAATCTCACACTCCTGTAGATGTATGTATTTGTCTTCACTTGCCATGTGCCATTCCAGTAACTAATGCTATTAACCAGTTGTAAGCACACCCACCCTGTATTTTCTGACATCTAATTTTTTAATGTATGATCTCAAGGCTATATCATCACTCTTCTTAATAGATGGGTGTACATCCTTTTTCTAGGTGCAGCAGATTGTAAGTTCTCTACTATAATCCATTCAATTGTTAGGCATATAGAGTATGATGGTAATCATAGTGGTGATGATTCTTCGTGTATGGGCAATGTACAATCAGTCAAGGTTAATCATTGGCACCCTCCTTACACTCTATGTCCTGGAGATGATACCTATCATCATCACTTGTGCTATCTATAGCAATCCAAACAAGTCAATTGGCAAGTGGATGAGAGCTTTGCAGCATTTATGATGTACTGACCTTATGGTTGCTCCACTTTTCAATAATGATATAGTGACCATTGTTCAAGTGTTGAATATCTCACTTTGCATTCTGACTCCTGCATCACCCACTTGGACTGATGTGAATTCCATTCTCCAGCTTATCCTTGGTGCTGTCATGTATATGCTAGTGATGTTTCAATTCATCAAACAGTCACTCCAAATGTATAAAGCAATGAAACAGTGGCAACTCAATCACTATCTGACCATGATTTTCAGAGAAGGTGTCCTCTACTTTGTCATGTATGTCCGCATTTTATTCTCTTGCTGTCATCCATCTCAGCTAATAAAATATACCAAACTAACAATAACTTCCTGCAACAGTGTCCTGATGTTCAATATCTTGAATGTCCTGTTTGCCTTGGGGAAACTTCCATCCTCGGGCTGGCAATACTTTGTTCTGGCCATTTTGGATGGTGTTCCAGTGTATATTGTCATCCCGCGGTTCATCATCAACATGCGGGAGCTCTACACACACGATAATCAAGGGAGGCAAGGAGTTGGCATCGACAGCAGGTTCGGTTTAGCATCAGTGCCCCCACGCGGTGCAGTAGGGACCATGATGTTTGCAGACAACGGGCAAAATGAGGAGTTGGAGCAAGAGGAAGACATACAAATGGTAGAGCGGGACAGCCGGGGTGCGGGTGATGTATGATGGGAGAGGTGTACTACAAGGTGAATTTTCATTGTGACTCGGGCTGGGTTGCGAAACATATGGGATCTGTAACGTCTATTCTGGTACTGTATTTAATGGTGGATATGGCTGGGTGTAAACAGATCAATGACGACTTATGTTATCTGGATCCTGAGCTACATCAGCGTATGTAGTAGATTTTGGGCGTGGAGGCTGTGTTACTTGGTACGATGAGGCGATCAACCTCAGGGGCCAAGGTTTGGCCCGATGTCTAGCGGTCGTTGCGCGACGCCTTTGACAAAGCATTGGCAACACACCATGCCCTTGCAAAACAGAAGCCCCAGCAAGCGGTCAGATTTGATTGGACGAGGCGAACCAGTTAGTAGGAAGTGCTCGAAGCATTCGTTAATGTTGTTCACCACCTTGTGAACGTGTGCACCACATGCGCGTGCGTCACAATGGTTTGATCCTCGTGGATGGAGGTTAATGTATGTACATTCCTGTCCCCAGAGGGAATATCCTGGCGTATGTGGGTGAGGAAGCGAAATACCTGTTGGTTTATGGGGAGCGAAGAGTCAGGAAATGGATACAAGGCCGACGATTTGTCGAGTTGATTCTAGGTACAATTATTATTGACACCTAGCAGCGACCCGATCGTTGTCCGATCAACACTAGCTAGATATAACCGAGAGAAGGCTCACCACCACGCTGGGATTGATCCGACTACAACGATCGTGATTAGGACGAGAATATGACATTGGAGGAGTCTGTTGACATGATTTGGGCTTCAATGATGGCGACGATGACACACGTCCGAGTCTAAACTTCTAGTAGTAGGCTTGATTTCGACCTACTCGGCAGCGCGGCAACTGCCGACGAAATGATTCTCCGCTTGAAATCACGAATAGATGGGCAATTTCGTTGGTCGCGGTGTGCTGTGACGAGCACCGAACATTTCACAACCGAAGGAGAAGCCAACGCCCCAGCGCTCTCAGTTGGCTTTTTCTCCTTCTCTTTCAAATAATTGGTGCTTTATATTAGCATGCTCAGGCTCGTCTCCCGGCCGACCTCCACGGGGCGACTCGGAAAGGTTGCCTGCTACGGTTCATCACCGAAAGGTACGGTACGTTATGTGTTGGTGCGGTTCCGTTGCTCAAAGGATGGCGTGAAAATAGGCCAGAGATCAATAGCGTCGACGTCCGCGCGCCGGCAAGATATAACGCTGACGGTAGATGGCAAGGAAGTCACCGTCCCACAAGGTTGGTTTTAGCGGATAGACGTGCTCCCAGAGCTTGGATTGAGAAATGAAAAGGTTCTGCTTTGATTCAGGCATGCGAAGCGGCTGGTGCTGTCATTCCCCGGTGAGCTTCTTGGTTGTATTTGACGACATTCGCGTCCTAACGCCATTCAAGATTTTGTTACCATGATAGGTCCGTTTACCATCGATTGCCTGACTGCTTTTTGGACTCACGTACCTTTTTCAGGCTCGCAATTGCTGGCAACTGTCGGTACGTTGTATTTCCGCTGCAGACCGAACATTCCGGGTGATATTGCTCCGTGTAGCATGTGTCTAGTGGAGGTTGAGCGGTCACCAAAACCAGTCGCGTCATGGTGAGAATATCATTCCGTCTTATCTGATATCTAGTCTTGACTTTGTGTAGCGCCATGCCGGCGATGCCGGGTGCGAAAGTTTTCACTAACACACCCCTCGTCCATGAAGCTCGGTAAGTCTTGCAAGAGACACAATCTCTAGTGTTCTGATATTTCGACAGTGAAGGTGTTATGGAGTTCCTTTTGGCCAACCACCCACTAGATTGTCCTATCTGTGACCAGGGTGGTGAATGTGACCTGCAAGACCAGTCGATGCGTTATGGTTCGGACCGCACCCGTTTCCACGAAATTACCGGAAAACGTGCCGTGGAGAACAAGGATCTCGGACCCCTCGTAAAGACATCCATGAACCGTTGTATTCAATGCACGCGCTGCGTCCGTTTTGCGAACGAGGTGGCGGGTGTCGAGGAACTGGGTACAACTGGCCGAGGAAATGACCTACAGATCGGCATGTATGTCGAAAAAACGATGGATTCGGAACTCTCTGGCAACATCGTCGACCTTTGCCCTGTCGGTGCATTGACGAGCAAACCATACGCCTTCCACGCCCGCCCATGGGAACTCAAAAACACGGAATCCATAGACGTTCTAGATGCTGTTGGTTCAAATATTCGTGTCGATTCTCGCGGGGTGCAAGTCATGCGAATACAGCCTCGTACCAACGATGATGTGAATGAGGAATGGATCAGCGACAAGACTCGTTATGCATACGATGGCCTCAAGTTCCAACGTTTGACGACACCTTTGATAAAGGAAGGTGACCGGTTCGTCCCAGCGACCTGGGAAGAAGCACTACAGCGAATTGCAGACGGCTTGGCGGCTTCGGGTGCCAAGGACAACGAAATCCAGGCTGTGGCTGGCCACTTGGCAGATACGGAATCCCTTGTCGCCCTTAAAGACTTTGTCAATCGATTGGGCTCTGACAATCTCACCCTCGACCAAGTTAATGGCAATGCACCGCCTCCGCACGGTGTTGACGTCCGGTCAAATTACCTCTTCAACGCTACGATCCCTGGTGTAGAGAGTGCCGACGTCATCCTCCTCGTCGGCAGCAACCCTCGCCATGAAGCTGCCGTACTGAACTCGCGGATCCGAAAGAGATGGTTACATACAGGTCTTGAAGTCGGTCTTATTGGCGAACCTGCAGATACAGCGTACGGCTACGACTACCTGGGCGCCGACACCAAAGCACTCGCTGACTTTGTTGCCGGCAAAGGCGCATTTGCTGAGAAATTCAAGGCCGCCAATAGACCATTGATCATTGTCGGGAGTGGACTCTCGGAGCATCCTGGTGGCGCTGCCGCGTACAACGCCCTCGCCAAGTTCGTCGAGAAGAACAAGAGCACTCTTATCACGCCTGAATGGAACGGTTTCTCTGTTCTCCACCGGGTAAGCCCCATGAACTACATTGGCAGAATTCTTCACTAAAGTAATGTATATGACATAGATCGCATCCAGACCTGCCGCATACGACATCGGTTTCGTACCCTCGAAGAAGGCCACGACGACGAAACCCAAGTTTGTCTACCTCCTCAACGCGGACGAGGTTGACCCTAGATCAATCCCCCGCGACGCATTCGTGGTGTACCAAGGTCACCACGGCGATTTAGGCGCGTCGCTCGCGGACGTGTGCTTGCCTGCCGCTGCATATACGGAGAAATCCGTGACGTGGGTGAACACAGAGGGACGGTCGCAACTTGGGCGTGCTGCGGTGCCTCCACCAGGTGCCTCGCGAGAAGACTGGAAGATCATTCGGTGTGTGCTTCAGCCCAGATTACGTTCCACTGTGCTTCGCTAACCACATCCTCTTTCGACAGTGCCCTCTCCGAAATCGTTGGAACTCCACTGCCCTACGACGACGTACTAAGTCTTAGGGACCGCCTGTGGGAGATATCACCCACGTTGGTACGATACGGCGTGACAGAGCGAACATCGGTGGACGTGGCGCTCGCCGGTCTGAAGACGCTGACAGCTGCGACAACGAGGGCCAAGGTATCTGGCGAGGCGTTCAAGAAACCAGTTACCAATTTTTACCAAACGGATCCCATCTCGCGCGCGTGTGTACTCGCTCCCTGTTCTATCTTCGCTGGGGAATACTGACACATCGCAATTTCAGATCTGTGACGATGGCTCAATGTACGCGTGCCTTCGTCAAAGGTGACAAGGACGAATTTGGTCAAGGACAGCCGTCAGATGTGGCGTCGTACGCGTGATTGGAGGAGCGATGTGTCTATACATACCGGTATTTTGTTGCACAGACAAAAATATATCATAACGCCTCGTTACTTTTTTACGGCGGTGGGACGTTGGACGTGGAAGAGACGCTGCAGCGATTAATGTGGAAGGCGGCGTTTTATCTCCTCACGGGGGGCCATGTTTTTCAATCTGGCCAGTGCATCATAGCACGCGTGATCGATTGATCGAAGAAGCCTGGAGTTGGACATTCATCGCATCGATGCACGTCACGACCGCGACAGCATGAAGAAGGGGCGGCCCATCAGACACTCAGAACCTGGTTAGCCGAGGCGTCCACCTCGCCAAAGGTCGTCGTGACCCTTAATTCCCTTTTTCGCAGACCCGTCCTCCAATCACAGCCTCTCGAATGGCCCGTCCAGCGGTAACGTTATGTTGTGCGTTGCAGATTCGAACGAGCCACATTATGACGTACTTTTCGTCGTGGCAACAGCCGAATTGGTCCTGGAGATACATTGGAGATGAGATCGGGTCAGCATCAGCCATCGAGGATCGGGGAACGTTGTGACCGAGCGGCCTCGGGCGGGATTGCCATGAACTTGTAGTTGCGGCCGTGCCATTTTTGTTGTCGTGCGTCGTGCGACGACTTGACCCAAAGTATGTACCCTCACGTGCGAAGCTAGTACAGTACCGATTGGCAGCGTATGGATTCAGACGTATCATACGGCCATCACGACATTAATATTGTAAACTGCCCATGGTGACTGGGTAAACACTGCGGATCAGCCTGAGAGAACGCACGGCGGCGGTGGGTAGGTCGCCTCCGACGGGACGTGAGGCGACACTACATAAAATATTACATTAGAAGTCTTTAAGAGGGCCCTTCAACGGATCTGCCACGTCCTCGGACGAACTAACGATGAGAGGACCGTGGTGATGTACCACTCGAAAAGTGCTGTAGTGGTCGTTTCTATGCATCGAATCCGTTCATTGTCGTCGATGCAAGCTTTGTTTCCCCTCTCGAATCCGTTTCATTCCCCCGTCGATCATCACTCAGAGCTAGCATCTCTCAGAGGATAATATTACATGGTACTACACCAGCATGTATGATGCACCGTCGTCGATGACATATGCGATGGACGTGCGAGACTGGAATGCTCACACCGCAGACTCGGGCGATGTAGAGCTGCCGATTGTGTCAAATTCAAAGGCTACATTACAAGTACTAGGAGTATTCAAAAGACAGTTGCAAGACGTTTGATAGTGGTCATTATGCACAACAGTCCGATTCGATCCATTCCACGAGGCGCGGGACGTCATCACACAACCATCTGCAACATAACATCAGAGAGAAAGATGAAAGAACGACGTCAGCTCGACACCCGTAGAAAATACGAGAAGACGCCGCATGGATCATCTATCATTCATTATGTGGTTAAAGCCAAAGAAAAAGAGATCAAGACAAGGTGAAAATAGAGACTTGATATGTTCCACGTGTGGTCGTTCGTCGCACAACCATGTCACTCCATGCTCACGCTTACACGCTCTCGCCTTCAACAATCCCCTTCTCCTTGGTATACTCGTCCGAGTATGTCGACTTCGGCACCCAGCCTGCCGACGTACGTGGTGTCGTCTCCTCGAGCATCCGGTCAATTTGCTCGAGTGTGAGACCTTTGGTCTCGGGGACGAGGAAATAGGCGTAGACGAAGGCGCATGTACAGAGGGAACCCTATAAAACGACATGCACACACGCGTCCATCAGTCGATCATGTAGGAGACGACGAAGAATGGCATGGAAAGCATACCCAGATGAAGAAGACGGACGAGCGGAGGTTGCCTGCAGTGGAATTTACCATGTAGGGGGTGATGACGGCGATGATGGTGTTCCACAACCAGTTGGAGGCCGTCGAGAGAGCAATACCACGGGATCGGATAGGAAGAGGGAAGATTTCACCTGCGTGTGTAAAGGAAACATGAGCCACATATCCGAGAAAGGGAAAGAGGAAATGGGGAGCTGGGCAATGGAAATAGGAAGGCGGGCAAAACTCACCGATCACGACCCAGGCACCAGGACCCCATGTAGAGGCAAAGAAGAAGATGTAGATGGCGATAAAGGCGATCTGGGCATTGACAGCGGGAATGTTGTTCGCGAAGGCAGTACTAGTTCCATTGACGTCGACGGTGTGGGTCTTGTTGAAGCCGACGGTGATACCGATTATGGCAACCAAGAATTGGCAGATGAGCATACCAAAAGCACCCCAACTGCAAGAGGAAAAAAAACCATCAACAATCAACCTTAATGACAGTGCTGTGTCCGATTCATCAAACTTACATAAGGAGGGGACGGCGCCCAATTCTCTCGATGGTCCAGAAGGAAATGGGGGTGGAGAGCACGTTGACGAGGGTGAAGATGAGAGAAATGAGGAAAACGTTTGCGATGGCGCCAGTCGACTGGAGGAAAGGGGTCGAGTAGTAAAAGATAAAGTTGACACCTGTCCATTGCTGCATCATCTGGAGAGAAGTGCCGAGAATGGTGCGACGGAGGTTGCTGCTTCCCTCCCAAAGAGAGCCAGTGAAGCAGTGGAACCAGCTGGACCAGTAGCCAGTGATGGGAATCATCTTGTTTTCATATTCGGCATTGGCGACGATCTCGGCGAGTTCAGAGGTGATGTACTCAGAGTCCTCGGGTTGACCACGAAGTCGGGCGAGCACGGTACGAGCGCTGTCGATTCTGTCTTTCTTGACAAAGTAACGGGGGGACTCGGGGAGGAGGTAAAGACCAGTGCCGAGGATAATACCCCAAGCAAATTGGATGCCGATCGGGATACGGTACGAACCGGTATCACCTCTCGACTCAGTGGCGTAGGTGACACATGCGGCGAGAAGAAGGCCAATGGTGATACCTGTGCATTATTGATCAATGATGGGACAAATTTGGGAAACGGGTTGCACCCACAGAATTGGTAGCCAGAGACGAGAGCACCACGAACTTTTCTCGGGCAAATTTCGGACATGTAGAGGATGATGATGGCTGAGACGAAGCCTACACCAACACCGGCGATCAGACGTCCAGCAACGATGAGACCGAGACCCGCGGAAGCAACCTGGAGAACGACTCCAATAATGTAGATCAAGCACCCCACGATAATGGTTGGTCGACGACCAAACCAGTCTGCAACATCACCGGCAATCAATGCACCTGCCGGCAGTTGCTTAGGTCAGCAATAAG